>DWPV01004060.1:0-14139 GCA_018251915.1 Urbanus proteus proteus
GCAGCCGCAGCAGCGTGGGCGCCAGGCACACCGCCAGGTTGGACGCCGTCATCTGGTTCACTGCGGAGTGCTCTGCCACCTGCAATGTTAATGATATAACGTTATTGGAAATGTAATAATATCTGATGTAAGCGATTTCAAAATAACATTTTTTACGCATATGAAAGTATACACGATACCTATAATGAAAACGCATTTTTTTGTCAGTCTGTTTGGCTGAGGTAGTCTTCTAAACGGCTGGACCGATTTTGACGGGACTTTCACTAGAAGACAGGCTAGCGCGCACTATTAGCGCATGCGCGCGCCGTCGCGAGAGGGCGGGATGACATTTATGCTTAAATATATATTCTTCTTTTTAAACGCAGGTGAAACCGCGGGCATCAGCTAGTTAATAATATAGACGTATTTTTGATGAAGCTACAAAAATATAATAAATTATTTTTTGAAAACTATAGGACGAATTAAAGAAAACGACAAGTAATTTAATAATTTTGGAGCATAAAAAATCGATTGTACAAAATAAGTCATAACATTTAAAAGAAAACCCTACATTTTAGCACTAAGTATGAAATACAGATTAAAAATAAAATTACACGAACCTCAGAAAGGAATATGAGTAGAGAGTGTAAAGCTTCTAAATGTTCTTCTGGTAACAAGAGCAGCGCGCACTGGACTGCATCTGGTCTTAATGGTTCAGGAACATCTGGCAAAGAAGAAAATAATATATTTCTAATTTGTTAATGACTTAAGGATGCGACGAGGAAAGTAACAAGTCTTTGTTGGCTAAAGACAATTCCATGACTTTTAAACATTTGCTGCAATTAAAAAAGTAACATTTCGATGAAACAAATCATTTGTGAAAAATATCAGTGGAACAATATAATATTTTTGTTCACATTTACGCTCAGATACGGAGAAATACACAACATTAAAGATAGAAAACTCCAGAAATTTAATCAAGTTTTACTCACGTTGAAATATCGCAATGAAGGTTTCACTCAGTTTATTGGTTAGCAACGCATCAGGTAGCTCCCTGAAGTACTGCTTCACCATATCAGCGACATCATGCGCCTGCGCACCATCGAAGTTAAGGCTTGATTGATTCGGGTCTATGGTATTCATGTTCTCGACAGCAAACGCTGCGTTCACCGCTCCTGCAGCTTCGACTATCGTCCGGAGTTTTGCTATTCGAGATTTCACGCCTGCTTTCCTGAATATACCCATCTGAAATTGTATTGTAGATATTTGGATAAAAATAAATAATATTTTGGATGTTTTTAAATATGTGTTTGGGTTTATTGGGATTAAGCTTTATATTTTTCCATGAAACATTAGTCAGGGAGATAAAATATGATCGTAACAAGGTTTAGTACTTCAACAAGTTATTTCATCAATTTGTTGTATTTATATTGAAGTAATTTTGACACATATAACATATTAAATATTTTACCTGATCCAAAGCGTTATTTTTGAGCCAGTTCAGAGCACATTGTATAGGCTTTGGTAGCGAATGACCCGTCCTTTGTAGAGACACCGTCAGTGGCACGCCGAATACTGTTTTATCTGAAAATTATGTGATAATTTCTGAAATACTGAAAATTATGTGATAATTTCTGAAATATACTAATCTATCTGTGAATGGAGGCCGTGATGGCGTTATGGCCTACTGACTCATCATATTGGAAGTCGGAGATGCTCCTGATATTTTTGGTACATAACTCTGATATAAGTAATTATCACATTCGTTACTGGTGAAGGAACACATATTGAAGAAACTGACACACTCGAGAGTTCTGTAAAAAAGTTATTAAAGATGTGTGAAATCTACTTTGCATTTGTCTAGCAAGGTGAACTGTGGCCATGTTTTCGGAGAGTAAACACTAATGTATAGTAAGTAGTCAGACAGGTATTTGTGTATGATATAAGAGCATGGAATTTACCTTTGTAATCCGGGGTCTTGATCTTCCGTATCAACTTCGGCAGCTCCCAGTTCCACCCAGACTTGTGAGACGGGCAGTACCTCTCCATGCACGCTGTCAGTCTCAGTAGCGCCAGCTTCCGTAGGATGTGGAGTTGTCCGCATGATAATGATGACATTGGTCGTGATACTGGAAGTGAATCGAAATTGTGTGTCTTAGATACGGCCATTGATGATCCGGCATATATTATGGTGCAAGCTATGGAGTACGCACCATGTAATAATGGATTACCATGGATTCGTACCATGTGAATATTTTATGAAACAATGTTATAAAGTAGACAGTTATATCTAATTTTTAACAGCTTTTCGTCGACCAGAGCGCGGTATCCAAAATTGATCTTGCGGGTTGCCTAAGGCTCGGGCTAATATTTGTTTCAGCGGCCCTCTAGTTCGAGTATTGACTTGTATTGGCCCGCGATCACTTTTAGTTTAAACAGTCCTGAGTATTACCTACCTACAAGGACCACATTTTTTACTCTACACACCGATGGAACTTCGAATGGTTCCAGCTAATACTTACAATACGCCTCTGGGTCCTTTTGATTGGGTGCCGGTTGAAGAGTATTGTTGGCTTTGGGTCCTCCGTTCAGCGCACTTGTTCTGAAGGAGTACCATCTCTGTATGTTGTTTCTGGAAGGACGAAATACATGTAATAAATATTAAACAGTAGCATTACACTTTTTATTTATTTTTTGCATTCCGTTCCACGAACCCCATAAAATAATAGCAAATAGAAATATGTTACCCCCTCGGTAAAATATCATCAAATCAATTTATTTTAAAATTAACATGAAATAACTTTTATTCAGTTATAATTAAAACTTTAAATTTAAACTTTAAGATATATATGGTTTCATAGTTAAATTATGCGAGAAGATTGAAACAGAAGAACATGGTTCAAACAGAAAAACTAACTGAATTACAAATTATGAAGCAAATCTAATTAGGTTAAACCCAGATACTTGTTACAAATGAATAAAGCAAGTACTCCTAGCGTTATAAATTGCATAACATACTTTGTTTATTTCTCAAATATACGTGTGTTGGAAATAGGTATAACATCTTGACTTTACACAGTGAATGACTTACTTTTTGGTCTTCATGTCAAGGCTGTCGTCATCATCATCATGATCTCCGTCATGCGACCTGGAGCCCGCGGAGTTTGGACTGCTGTCCAGCTCGGAACTCCTTGACGCTGACTTGTCTCTTTTCAAACTTCTATCCCGGAATCTGTAAAAATGATACGTCTGCTGAGTAATTGTCTGCCAATTTGCATTTGTTCAGCGCAGTGGTCTATAGCTTAAATCTCTTTCTGAGAGGAGATCCGAGAAGATTCCACAGTTGGGCGTAGGACAACGATCGGTACACAAAACGTAATTTTATCTTTTTACAAAGTCCTCTATATAGAAGATTGTTGTATCAAATGAGCATACACTATTATAAGTTGTTTCTGTCGCTCATGTAGGTACATTCACAGATAGATGCGTCATCAACGACCAAACTATCCTAAAATTACATAATTATTACATTATCTCTGATTACCTAATAGTTCACTGACCGTCTCCTTGTATGAAAGCCCAGTTAAAATCGCATTAGTTCAGCCGACCAGATTACCATACGAATAGGTTATTCTTATGACCGTAACTGTGAGACTCGCTTAAGCCAAAGCAACGACTTTGAGGTAATTAGTTCCACAATTATTTTACCAGATCTACACTAGAATAGTGTTGGGCTGCGAGAGGAATACCTAGGTAATGTTGTATTAGTGAAGCAAGAAGCGAAGGGAGGACTCTTATGATAAGTACCTAGTGCCACGTCTATGGACATATGTATTTAAACCCTAGGATCGATGTTATTTCTGAAGTGTTTCATTAGACGGCAGTGTTAAGCACTGTTGTGTTCTGGCTTAAAGGGTGTGGTAAGGGAGACATAACATATTTATTCGAGGCGTTCCAACTTAGTCCTCAGAAGTAGCCACAGCGCATTTGTGGCCAAACTCAGGTAACTCTGTCCTTATTAGATTACAAATGGGTGGATTACAAAAGTTTGGTGGCGACTTCATCAGGTGGACTGCATGTTCGTTTGCTCCCATTGTATTAAAAAGTCAGTCGTAATTTAATTGGCACTTCTGAGAATTTTAGACACTAAGAAGTTAGACAAAGGTAAAATTACAAGACTGTAGCGTGGGAAATGTTTCTAAGAAAATGCAGACAATTGTTAGGAGGCTTCTATTTCCCCGCACTATTTTACAGAGCATTACTTTAGTGGTAATGAATAAATGAGGCAATTAGTCTCTAACGCCTTTAACTAGCCTGCTTTCAGAATAGCGCGCAAAATTGAAGATTTCAACATGATGTATCGCTGGTTCTGGCTGATCGATAGCACTGATTAGTTGTAATGGCTTATAGTTATTGTGAACTAGTTACTTCAAGAAGTCTACTTACTATTACGGATCTTTATACTAATATCCTGGTACCTAGATCCTTCTAAGATGAATATACCATCATAGCACGAAATTTTTAGAACAATACCTATGTAATTAAATATAACAGAACTATTACGTATGTCCATACAGGCGTGTCTGCCTCTAAAGACTTTCCTTACTGCGCCCTATCAAATCAGTACACAGCATTATTATGAAACAAAAGTGGACCAATGGAATAGAAGTCATTCTGAAAGGATTGTAATGACATAACATGATGATATTATAAAGCAGAAGTCTTTATATCGCAAATGAAAGACATAATATATAAAAGCCAGACATGAAGAAATTGATCTAAAAAGCTTCTAACTAACCTTGAATTTCATAGGATTATTGGCAAGTTTGATAATACAACTAGGAACAGAAGGAGGTAGAAAAGAAGTAAGTAAAGAAGAAATAGCTTTTCTACGGCAAATTCTAACAATAAGTTTTAGATTAAATTTCCGTAAAATTCCATTATTAATGGTTGAAGTTTATCCCGATCCCTAACATAAGTTGTAACAATAGTCACCCTAAATATGTTAATTAATTCAGTTCTAAACAAAGGTCTAACACACATGGTATGGTATACCTACATTCTAAAGGTGGAATAGTTACTTAGATATAATCTTGTGATAGCAACTCGACCTTTCTATCAAAGAAATCTTATACCCTATTCAATCTGTGAAGAGTTCCATGTTCAGCAATAGGATAGTAAACGGTTGGCTATTATGAATGAAGGTTTAAAAATATTCCTCTCACGGCGCATTCGTAAGAATATTTTTTTCAATAAAAAATGATCTTTTAAAAGTGGCGATAAAACAAAATTATATCCAACTAATTACGTTATTAAATTCATGGATGTCTAAAAATGAATATAAATAAATAAAGAAACATAAATAGGTATTTAAATTTTAATACAACAAGAAAAGATACAACAAACAATCCAAAAATATGGATATAAATTTACACTGACTAATTTATATTTTGGCGTCAGGCGAACCTCAAGAGAAACACTTATACAAAATGAACAGTGAATTTCCCAACTCGCCCACTTGGTAAAGTTTTCGTAGACGGTTTTGTTGAACCTACTTCAGACTCAAACTTTGATATAGTAAGAGTATTACGCATGGACTTTAGATATATTTCTGGTAGATAAATCTTGGCACGTAATTCAAAACTACGGTAGGAAGAGGAACCCCTTTATGGCACTATTCCTTCATCACAGCTCTCTAATTCAGAGAAAGAAATAGTTTAGTCTAGAGGAAGAAATGGTTTAGTAGCTGACATTTCGAATATTTCTCTATTGCCCATTAGGGCCCCAAAGTTTTATTAATTCTTATTCATTCAGTGTTAACTAACGATGACTGTTTCAAAAGGTAGTTTAAGCGGTAAAATACTTCAAAATGTTTCCGTTACAGGGATCAAATGAACAATATCAGAGATATCAGAGTAGTTGAAGTTAAACACTAGTCAATAAATAACAACAATTATAACGTGTTCTCTGAACATTATGCCATCAAAACAATGATTGTTCTAGCAAGCGAAAATCGTGCACTAGGACTTACAGAGATACCCGTAGCTGAAATAGGGTGTTGTGAAAGGTCCTTAACTTTATTAAGTATCTTCAAGTTTATCAAATTGGGAATCGTGAGACTGACTACGGGTATGAAGTTAGGTGTTTCTAAAGTAATAAAACTAATTCAGACGTGACTCTATTTTGTTTTATAATTGTGTAAATAAGAACGCGAGGGAGTCGGTTTTCGGGAGCAAAAGTTCACTAATGAACTTTTGGAGAAAGTTCTTCAAATAATTAACGTTAAGAATATTAAGACACGAGACATGTGTGAACTTTGCTGAAGTTAATTAATACATTTCCATAAAATAAATTTGAGGATGTTGTGTTGAATTACTTACTTCTACAAAAATGAATTTTGGCATTATTTTAACATTGTTTAACTTTCTGACATTGTTTAAATTTATTATTTTTAATAACCGCATTACCAGTAAAATCTGCGTACTCTCTCATTATTTCTAATAAATTTATCTCTTTAACTGTTACTCATTACTTTTTAACTGAATTTAAACGTGTCTACTATTATTCACCACTAAAAATTCAGAGAAACATCTATTTGCTGCTTTAAATAATTATGACTCACTTTTGTCCATCTTTCCCTAGGTTGAGTGAACTAGTCCTGATGGCTTGCCGTCGATGTGGCGTGTGTCCGGGAGACTTCTGGACCTCTCGTAGCACTTCTGGATTTGGCTTCAGCTCTATTGGTGAAGCTGGTTCCACGTACACCTAGAAATATAATCATGTTAACATTACCAGCGTCATTATCATCAACCCATTTAATCTTTCCTGTGGTAGGCACTTTTCTCTCAATTCGATTTTTCGAGAACTCTTACGTATGTAGGGTTTCAATCGATGTTTAATTTACTATTACCGGAAGTAATAATTAATTTGTTATATTATTTAAGTATATTATGGAACTGCCTTTATGTTAGAGAAGTGTTTCAAGAAATTTCAATAACTGTCTTTGTCACAAAATAATAATATGATCGCAAGTTAATATATATTTGAAGATTTTAAATAAAGTAAATCTATTTCATGTTTCTTTGATCAGAGATACTCACTACTAGTCAAAATTTTACACTATTTCACACTATAATAAAATTTAAAGGCGATACTTACTTCAGTATTATGATGACTATGATGAGTATTGTGTTCCTTATAATAGTTATGTCTCCAACTTGCGGGTTGACATTCAGAATCACTGAGTGCACTTGAGTCGTCACTCTTGATCCCTCTGTGAAAGATCCTCTTTGCCCTTCCGAGTTTAGACTTGGAACTTTTATTACTGGACCCCATGCTACCATCAGATGCATAGCTGGAACTGTCATCACCAAAAGGGGGATTTAGAACGAAGGATTGTTCTAAGGGAGCGATAGGTGAAGGTGGCATGATTGTCATCGGTGATGGGGGTTGTGTTCTGATGGCGGGTGCATGCGCAGGAGAATGATAATCTGTTATGGATGAGAAAGGAAATGCTGTTGGCGTGGTCGGGGTCATATCAATGTAGTTCAAATCAGGATACTTGTCCTGCTGAACGTCTAGGAAATGTGGTGAGGATACGATGACTTCTGTTCTGTTCTGTCTCTTTCTTCTTCTCGTTTTGAGGGATTCTACTCGCCGTAGTAAGGCCTTGGCTCCGTCGCGTAGTCTCTCGGACCCAGTCCTCCTGAACCGCGTACCCGTTTCCTCCTCATCCTCCTTATCGCTTGGTAACTGTATCATCTGCTGACCAGGGACCGTTAATCTGGAACAATTTTATAGCGTTATATAAACACATTTGTGGGAGGTTGATTTTGCTGTCACTAATTTGTCGAAATTAGGCTGTATAAATAAACCAATATTAAGAAAAAAATATATATCAGATAGTCCATTGTGATACTAACTTACAATAAACTGACGTCAATCAATAAAATATATCAACGAACCTAATTTCAGTAAAATAATATTTCTATCACAACACCAATTTGTCCTAATAATCGTCTGGATTTAAACCTCATTATTTACGCAACGATAGCTCTGTCAAAGCATTTGGGCATCAAGTCTTATATCCAGAATGCCGTTTCATAATACGCAAAGATCTGGAGGCATACAAATGAGATAAAGCCGTCCAATTTGTAAGTATTTACATACCAAATTAGGCGCTATTAATGGTGTCACGGTTTATTTATTAAATCCCATTACTCGAAATGGTGCAGTGAGGTGTATTGGACCGAATCGAGTAAGCTTTAGTTTTCGTGGGTATTTGGAGTAGTGTTGTAAACTATCGATTAGTTTAACATCGACGTCCTTGAGTAATAATTATCGATAATAATTTCCTGCCTATATTGTACTAATATATTGCAATAATACCAACTGGAACCGAGCAGTAAAGTTGGTAAGGTACCTATATGATCATTAGTAAACGATAATATGTATTTTTTACGTACTAAATCTATCGATACTTTTTATAGTTTGATTTTATTTTTAAAAAGTTTCGGTAATATCAATATCTACTATAGCAGTCATCTATTGTAATTAGGATATGATAGTACTGATTTCATTGTACAATTTTATCAATAGTATGATATTATCGATAGCCCTTTCGTTACTGTAAATATTAATATAAATCACCTTAGCATTGGTAGTCTATCGATAACTCATCTATTAGTCTCTATCACTAATTTAAGCGACTAAAATGAAATGTAATGTACTTAACCTGATTTTGTAAGGGATTAGAGGTTTATGGTAATGGGACATTTGTTCTTAAGGTTAAGATCATTTTTAACGGAGATAACGATTCCCTGGATAGGTTTATAAAAATAGTTTATTTGACATTAAATTAATCGTGAATGTACCGGAGACAAAGCCTTGGTCTCCGGTCATGCGTTTTTCATTGCGTTTTATATAAATAAACATAAGTGCTGGTTTCAGTCTTGTATGTATTTTATTATTATTAGGTACAAGCCATGGGCTAGAATATATATAAAATAGAATTTATATAGAATATATTGTAGAAATACATAAAAGTACTTAAATATGAATTAGAATAAAAGATGATTTTAGCACTGCTGCAGAAGGAAAGTGAAAAAAAAAACATTTTTGTTCTTATAAAAATTTAAATTAACACGCCAAACATTGTTTATATGATACTGACTAGATTTGTTTTGATTTTAATATTTTCCTAACTTTTGCCCATAGGTTCGCATTAAATTACACCTTCCTCTCGAAACACTCTATCTATAAAAAATACTTCATCAAAATCCGTTGCGTAGTTTTAAAGATCTCAGCATACATAGGGACAGGCAGCGAAAAGCGACTTCGTTATAGTATGTAGTCATAGTCAAGTACCTTTATTATCTTTCACATTATAGAACAATCTTTAGACCCAAATGGCATTCAGGGACATTCCACCCTTAACGCGCCTAAAGACGAAGTTTCAACAATGTAAAAGGGCCGAAATTTCCAAAAAGTTATACTATTCAAATTATTTACGACGGACGCCGAACTTTACGTTGAAGTGTCGTTTGCAAGGGACATTGTTAAAATATACCTATTTTGACAAAGTTGAAGTGTTTAACTTTTCAGTGTTTACATTTTTTTTACAAAAATCCATTTGTTGTTGATATTAAGCTCTTACGTTGACAGGAAACTGTTGATATACTCTTATATACTACCTTATATTTATAATCTAGAAAAATAAATAAAACTGTTTCAGTAAATCTGTTTCAGTGTGAAGTGAAGTGGTCATTTCAAAATAACAAACTTTTACTCAATGCATATGAAAGTATACACGATACCTATAACAAAAATGAAATTTAAAATTTTTTGGCTGTCTTTCTATCTGTCTGTCTGTTTGTCTGAGGTAATCTTCTTAACGGCTGGATTGATTTTGACGGGACTTTCACCGGAAGATAGCCAAAGGTCTAAGACGTAACATAAGGTACTTTAATTTTTTGAAAAAAAAAAAGCAATTGCGCGCACTCCAAGCACATGCGGTCTCCCTCGTGGGAGAGCGGGATTTCAGTTTGTTTAAATATGTATTCCTTTTTACTTCATAAACGCGGATGAAATCGCGGGGATCAGCTAGTGTTATTTATAAAGGTAATATACTTTATTATACCACATAGATATAAGCGCATACAAACATTTAGTTAAGTAGCTTACGACGCTATCCAGTTCCAGCTAACGCATTAGAATGGCTTCTAATCGGAGTCACGGGTTCAATCCCGACAAATTGCTCGTAGCAAAGCCTCTCTATTCTTATGCATATCCCACATATTATGAATTGATAAATTTTCTCATACGTTATTCGGGATAAATGATTATATATTATTAGATTATAAATGATACGGTTAGGTAATAATCGGTATTTTTATATTAATGTTACATACATGGTGTTATTGATATAGGTACTAATCTAAATACACCCATCCATCAGGACCTTTCTTTCCCAACCGTTACCGGTCCTTCGACCGATGTGGTCTGCCCATTGCCACTTCAGTCTACTAATTTTGAGATCTAAACATCTAAGAAATTATTATATTCTATTTAGAAAATTTCAAAGTACTTAAAATGAAAAACACAATTAATGCCTAAAAAGTAACAAAAATTTTAAAAAGGTACAAGATTTTGGTCATTAGCTCAAAGCTTTTTACTATATGGGTAGGGTCCAACTTTTTTACGTGACATATAAATTTATTATTGTAAAAGTACTAAAAACTATATTTATTACATGTTTCCAAGACAATCCCAAATGGACCACACACGTATACCATTTCGAACATATTTGTAAGCTCATTAGCCGTTTCCGCTAATTAATTAAACAGCCTTAAACGTTATCTTGATAAATACGCGTGAATAAACCGTTTTTACAAATACCTTGTCGTTAGGCCATTAACTCGTCAATTTGGCTATTAACAATAATAATTAATAGTGCATTAAGTGCTTTCCGCTTTAAAAACGGGCCCTTTATTCGGGTTATTGAGCTGACGCAATAAATAAAGGTGGGTCTTCAGTTACAGAGGATGCTGCGATACTTTCAAATGTTTTATTGCTGTGCATATAACTCTGCGCACATCTATAAAAATAAAAAATGGAATGAAATAACAAATTTTT
This sequence comes from Urbanus proteus proteus, assembly GCA_018251915.1. NCBI lineage: Eukaryota > Metazoa > Arthropoda > Insecta > Lepidoptera > Hesperiidae > Urbanus > Urbanus proteus. Next base: position 11,113 of record DWPV01004060.1, read on the forward strand.
ACTCTACGCACATGAAAGTGTACACGATACTTATAACAAAAATTATTTATGTCTGTCTGTTTGGCTGAGGTAATCTTCTAAAATCTAAACAGCTGGACTGATTTTGACGGGACTTTCACTGGAAAATAGCTGAAGGTCTAAGGCGTAACGTAGGCTACTTTCATTTTTGAAAAACCCATTAGCGCGCTTCACGCACATACGCGCGCCATCGCAGGAGAGCGGGATGACATTTATGTTTATATATGTTTTTTTAACTTTTTAAACGCGGGTGAAACCACGGGTATCAGCTAGTAAATAAATAAATGAAATGTATGTTCGCTTGTTACTTCTATACTGTAAAATAGACAGAGGTACATAGCAAATGCACAGGTTAATTGCATAAAATAATAAAAACTTTTTCCTAATTTTTAATTACACATTTGACTCTAATCCGCTACATCTTAACCGCTAACACTGCCACCACCCATCAGTAACAGCCTATCATTATTCCCTTGGGTTTGGCAATCGGAAATGGAAACGTGATAGGTGAAGGGCTAAGTGCCCAAATAGTAAGTAGAACAAATAGTTGGTTAACGTAATTACAGGCTTTGTGGATGCCGCCGGACGCCCGTTCCGTCACGAGTTGTACTTTTAGGAGTTTTGACACGAGGCCAAGTTTTGTTTAGGTAAGTAACTGTGTTATATATACGGTATATAAATATACTTTAAAGGTGGTAGAACCATTTGCGTTTCGACTGCGATGGCACTGTTAAACTGTGCTTTATTTTACTTTGAAGGGTGTGGTAAGACATACATACTCGTATACATATCATACGTAAACATATATCCAAGGCGTCCCAACTTAGTCCTCATGGTAGTAACGCATCTGAGATCGAGACTTCAGGAACGATTCTAATCATATTTGGGGACATCTATGTATTTTTAGTCTTACTAGTAATATTGTTAACTTGCTATTTTCGGATTTTCAGATTGTGGTATGGTTTATCTGCTTCTGTTACAAAATAACATATTTTAATTTTATTTATCCTACAAGTTATAATTTTCTTATGAATAAGTTCCCTTTCGTTACCTATATGTACTGTATATCATAAGAGAAGATATAGTGATGTTGTTATTACTAGCAGTATTGGAATATGTCGATCCACTATCTAAATTAAGCAAATATTGATTTACCGACAAGGGATTCGTGTTTTCGCTCCAATATTCCCGAGTCGAACAAACAACACGAAAATTCTTTATTATTCACTTAATAGACAATGAAGATAACGATTTATAAAGTACTAAAATACTAGCTGTTGCCCGCGGCTTCGCGCGCATTACATCTATACAAATAAAAAAATTAAAGTGTCTGTTTGTGATTTAAAAATACTATTTTAACTCAATGCATATGAAAGTATACACGATACCTATAACGAAAATGCATTTTTTTTGTCTGTCTGTCTGTTTGGCTGAGATAAACTTCTAAACGGCTAAACCGATTTTGACGGGACTTTCACTGGAAGATAACATAGTTAGGTTAGGTACTTTAATTTTTGAAAAAATCATTAGCGCGCGCTCCACATGCATGCGCGCGCTGTCGCGGGAGAGTGGGTTGACATTTATGTTTAAATACGTATTCTTTGTTACTTTTTCAACGCGGGGATCAGCAGACATATAAACCATCCTATTGCATTACTCGTATCTATTAAAAAACCGCATCAAAATCCGTTGCGTAGTATTAAAGATGTAAGCATACATAGGCTCAGACAACGGAAAGCAACTTTGTTTTTACTTTTTTTACGCGGGTGTCCTTTTATAAATGTTGTATCCTTTTATAAATGTCAAATTACATAATCAAACAACATATAATATTTTTCTAAACATCACAGACCAAATAGTTGCAACACAGTGACCTATTCATTACAAATTAATAAAAATGATTTGACATTCGTTACAGAGATGCATTCGGTACATCACTACAATCAAACAATTGTTAAGGCTCATTCATAATGCTGACTTTTAAATGTCAGAGATTTATTTTTGAATATCCTTTTAGTGCTCTACGTTACATAAGGAAGTGAAATTTTAATACTTAGTCCTGGTTTAAGCTATGCGTTATCTTTTACTTAGTGAAAGAGTTTTATTAAGTATAAGAAAAGATTAGAACTTATATTTTTATTATTTTTATCATTACTATTATAACGAGGGTGTATATTATGTCTTCTCATAATTAAGAAGATACCACAAGAGTTTTTAAAGTACCTACAATGTTTATACCTAAACCTCCCTATTGGTCTTTTATAACGAAATAAGAATTATGGGACGTTTCGAATACGACTAAATCGATTGGATAAAAATAATCCGTATTAAAGATATTCATAGATAGAAATAGGCAAATTTTAAAGTCTAATAAATAAAGAAAATAGAAAAAAGGTGGTATACAAAAAAGACACGTCTTTAAAAAGTATTTTACCAAAAAACCCTACTTGTAATCTTTATTAATCGAAGTTAAATATTTATGTACCCAATATTTAAGTTTTCACTTACAATTTTAATATTTATTAAGAATTTGATAATGTAAACAGTATCATAACAAGGCGATATACCCACAATTAGTAGACTACAGTGTAAATAGATCCTAAATGGAGAGTCTGAAATAAGACAGACCATGTCAGAAAGAGACAACAGGAAGTGGCTCGTGGACGAATTGAGGCCACTACTAGTTTGATCAGTTTAGCATACGTAACGTCAGTGCCAGGCATTGTGATACGTAAATTTTGTTTTGCGGGTTGTATAATTTTTGTAAAACTTCATAAACATGTATCATTCATTGTTGATAACAGAGAACTAATAAATACTGGTTTCTTAGTGGTAATAATAATAAATAAAGAACGCTTCACACTCATCGCCGCACACTAGGATTTTCTGTGTCGTAGGTGCCATGGACAACACACAAGACAAGGACACACGTCCAGACCAAAAACGGAAATTTAAACTCATCATTCAAATTTCCGCCTCGCTGGGAATCGAACCCAGGACCCTCGGATT
>DWPV01004061.1:0-14138 GCA_018251915.1 Urbanus proteus proteus
GATATAAATTGAAAACTATATAAAAATGGTTTTATAAGTACTACTTTATCTAGGACACTGACTGGAGTGGTAAAAGAAAGTTTTTTATAGTTTTAATCTATTTGGTTACTCTATTGTAAATAATATTTTATTGTAGTGTTTAGTGGATAAAGCTCTGTTCAAATTAACAGAAACAGTCACCAAGTAGTACATAATTGTAGATACTCATTGTGATGTAAATACTTAATTTGAACGAGGCTTTCAAGTTCTTGTGAATATTTGCAGTGTCACTAATGTAGTGCGTTTATGGTTTTGTAATATACCTACTTAGTGGTCTATTGTTTTCGTAGCAACATATGTTTGATCGATGATATGTTAACAGTATTACATAAGAACGTATTTATTTCATTAAATACTTTATTTCTAAGTATTAACTACGACATAATTATTTTTAACTACGGACTCTACGTCTAATTGTGTTTTTAAATAACTGATACAATTTGAAAAGTTTGTAGTTCAACTTTTAAACTAATTATTTAACACATAATTTTATATAAAATATGAAAAAGGAAAAAATCCTACCTTTTTCGGGGCCATACTTATATCCTATTCAAAACCGATCATAATTAATATTCCCAACTTTTAATGTAGAGCAGAAAATAGTTTGACAAATTCGTAAATATATTTGACGAAATGTCGATGGGAGATATGGTGCGCGCGCATCGGCGAGTTACCATGGCAACGGGAGGAGGGCTCCCTTTACACACCCTTTCACATCTGTACAATTTTATGGAATTTATTACGTGTCCTGCTGTGTTCGACCGGTCCTATAAATTTCGATTCTGCTGTTTCCCTGATGCTAATTGGTAAGAATCTTTATATTTTACATTCATTTCTCCTTAACTAACGCTTAGTTTTAACGTAACTCCGTTTTGAGGTGTATTCTAGCTTCCACACTTCGTGTTATATAGGTCACCGGTTATTGGCATAGGTTGTTCAATAACATAGCAATATAAACCTTTACGATTACGTAATAACATGTCCTTTTCTTAAACTACGTTATTAAAACTCGTGCTTTATATTTTAATTAAAATGTATGTAAATTTCTGTTTCTAACGTGTTCCCTACATTTACGCGCTAAGCTTTTTGCATAAAAAAACGCGTGGTTGTAACTAAAATTAATTAGATTAATGTAGCAATTGTGCTCAAAATCTAATGTTTTACAGCGTTTAATTAGGATTTTGATAATTGATAGCGATCTAAAAGTGCATATATATTTGCAATACGCAATCGATAAGCTAGTCACGTGGGCGGTGCGTTGCGCAGTGGATATTGAAATATTAATATAAGTAATATAATAAAATGTGAGGGAAAATGGACGTGAATCGATAGTTCTATCTACATGTTCTACCCATAGATGTAGGGTACTACTGATCTAAGGTTCTACCTATCTGTGTCAATCGGACGATACCAAATACGTGTATGATTGGGATAGGTCATTGCTTTCAGGATTAAGTTGGAATGCATTTTTTATTATTTTTAAAGCGCGAAGGGCGTTATCCTATTGATTTGTCAATTCTAGACTTATAACTTAATGACATAGTGGTTGTAATTCAATCATTGATTCTGGTTTTAACTGTTCTTAATAATGAATTTTCTAAGTAAACTACATATAAAAAGTAAACTATCTATAAAGCATAATCGGTTTGAACGAAGTTGAGATTTTTAAATATATAGGTATATTTTTTGTAAATTAATAGCATTATTAACCTCTTGTTACATCTTGAGTATTAGTTTGAAAGTAATTTTATGTTTTTGAAAATATATTTACCGTCAACTGACTATTTCACCGCTGGGCATGAGTTTCTGTAAAACCATAAAGTCAAGGGACAAGTATTCTTCAGGAATAGTAGGTTAAGAGATTTTGATAGAATACTTTGATAATTTTGAGACCAATTCATAGGTCAAATTATAAATTCATAAATAGCTTTTTACCAATTCATAAATAACTTTCTATTATTGTTTCATATTACCATTACCATTAAAGCAAGCGATAATTAGATAACTACTTTGTGATACATAACTTCAAAAAATCTGCAACAAGTTAATGACTTGCTGATGAAAATTTGGACCTACTCATTCAAATGTGTAAAATTATATTTTCTTTATCTGAGATTAAAAGCTGAGCGCGTCATAGTAATGATATATACCTATTTTTGATCGACATCAGTTTGCGCCTTAAGTGTTTACTTATGTAATAATAATAATAATAATTTATTATTAAGTCGTATTATTTGTTGATTTCCTTAAATTGAATATTTCGCGATGTACCTTCCGATTCCTTTGAATATTTAATTTATGAATATGTTTTGGGTCTGAATGTCCATATACATATATTTCTGTATCATTTCCACTAGTGTAGCTATGCAAGAGCTGGATGTAGAGCAATTGTCATATGTTCCAGAATTCCTAAAGATGCGTCGGGCCGGTTCTCCCGAGCTACCGTTCGGTGGTCCGCCGTTCTTCCCGCACCATCCGCAGCCGGAGGACAGCGGCATCGACAGCGACGACACCACCAGCGACCACGGCCCTGAGCCCGACAATGATAATGAGGGGAATGTAAGTTACCCATAATTTTAAATACTTTTTTTTGTCAAACAAGCACATGGTCTACATGACGGTATGTAGTCACTGGCACCTGTAGATCTATAACTAATTGCAATATGAACAGAGCTTTTATCAGAAATCAATCACAGATGTGAGACAGCTGATCCTGAGGTTCAAGGTGATCGCCTAATTGCAAGTGAGCCGGCAAACATACTCTTCCAACAAAATGAAAGAACTGATTTACGCTAAAAATAGCTATAACTCCTCGAACATACATGGCAAAAGTAGAATGTCCATATATAAGTAGAAATAAATTTACGTTCAAACGTTCGTTGTCGTACTTAACAATACGATGTTTTTCGTACATTGCAGATGTCTGACTCCAGCAGCAGTGACGATGATCCGGTGCTGAGGTCGCCCGGCGTGAGGTACTTGCGCGTCACCAATGGGGATGTAAGTATAGTGTTAAACTATTTTAAAGTAGCAGAATCTTTCATGATTCGCCTTTGGAACTTGGAACATTTACATTTTTAGCCTACTTTTGTCTTTTAACCTTAGTGTTTGTTTGATATGCTGGTCTAAAATAAAAAGAACTGTAAAACTCTTGGGTAGGAAGAATTCAAAATAATCAATTCTGTTCTGGTTGGAGTTGTCTGTGAGATTTTGGGTATTTCAATGGGATGTAGGATAAATTAAATATTAGTTGACTGTAAAAAGTTAATAAACAAACGTCAATTTATAAATTTCAGAATGTCATCGAAGCAGTGCGTCTGAACCCAGGCGGCAGGCCCTGCAGGCTGCCGTTCGTGATCCCACCAATCCCGATGCCGATGGTCCCAAAGAAACAGAAGGATGGCTACCAACCGGTCAATCAAAGCCCTGAGCGTTCTTCCTCACCGCTCTTCGAAGTGGAGCTCACAGCGTCAGAGGAAGATGACGACGCGTCTCTCTTGGAGCTGGTCATCCCTGCGCCGCCGTCGCGCTACGTGAGGGTCCCAACCACTCCCACCAAGGCTAACCCTACCCCCCCGTGTCTGTTTCGTAAGGTGTTTTGCTGTCTTCGTCGTTAAATTTGTAGGTAATGCCAATCGGAAATAAACTTGGGTACTGTTTGATCTGATTTAGTTGGAAGAGAAGTAACTAATTTACTCCTAATAGGTAGGTAATAAATGACTGTTGTATATCGGAATAGAGAATTAGATGATATGTACCTACGCCATAAGCGTGGATTTTCGCAGGAATGTAATTTCAGGTGTCTTGTATTAGGAGTATTTTTCGTACCTTTGGTTGTTGTATGTCTGAAATATATTTATTTATTTTATTTATTTATTTATTCATTTAATTCAGACAGGGTCCATATAATTGTATTTTAATTATAGACCAGGGTCCATATAATTGTAATATTTGACTTTGGTCGGTGAGAAATTATTTTCTTACTTTCTTGTTTTTCTTAATATTTATTTTTTATTGTACAGCGTTTCGAGCTTCTGATTTTACTTACTATTTTCAAATGTTAGATTTTTTAAATTTTAATTATAGCTTGTGTTTAATGAACTACTATTTAATAAGTTTGTACTAGTCATGTTTCATTTAAACTTAACATTTAAGTTGTGAAACTGCCTTAAGTTTATTTCTAATTGGTGTAAGTAGTATTTTTAACAATCTCGATGTAAAAATATAATCGTTTATTATAATGGTATTTCCACATTATCCAATCATATTTGGCTATACCTAATATATCCAATAATTTTGGTATAATAGCAACGATTCTTAATATATTGTTTGAGTCACCGATTCTTTTTGCAGATTCACAAATGTGAACATACTTATATGGAACTTAGACAAATCTAAACAGTTTAAAATAAAACATAATATCATGAACAAAACCTGCGTAAATATTTATTGAACAATCATTCTCTATCATATCTTATTGTTAGATTGGATAATGTTTGAATGCTTGCTAAGTGTAACTATCTTATCTCTTATTAATTAATTACGGCCTAATGGTCCTTTAGGTATTAAATGGAAGAAAGTTAATTTATTAAGTATAACTTCTGGCAAGTTAGAATTATGCGACAAAGAATGATAATTTTTTTCGATGTACTTTTTTCCGATGTACCTTCTTTTCACTTAACTCGATGATTACTACTATAAATGGTCACTTTATGCATAAGCCAAAGAACGTTGGTGTGCCACAAGGCGTAATACTATCTCTCATTTTATTCTTGTGTATATTTATGAAATTATCTGGATGTCGAAATTTTTTTTTTCAAGATTTTCATTAAATTACTTACTACAATTAAATTGTTATGAAGTAGTTTGAAACAAAATTGATAATAAATAACTTTTAAGAAGTTTGATGATTTGTTGTAGTGAATCTATGGACAAATAAGTCGGAAATATTTAAACATCATTCAGTACGATACAATGCTTTTTATAGGTAAACCTATGTTTTTTTATTTATATATAAAGAGTATTTAATTTATCGATCTAATTAAATTAATTATGTAGATAAGGAATATACAATTAGTGCGCAAATGTAACGTTAATATTTATGTTATTTACTTCATAGTCACTGAAACTAGTAAGAGTATTTTTTCGTTCCAAAATTGTCTTGAAACTTTTCGAAGTCGGTGTTTAATATATACATGCCCAAATTACAAATTGTTACACTAAAAAGGTTCAAATTATATTAATAATTTATACATTAACTGTCAATTAATTAACTGAAACATGAAAACAACGGTTAATTTAAATTGCCAATTATATTTCATGTACATATAACGTTGCAATCTTTTTGAAGTCTTGTAATTTACTCAAAATTTCGAATATTTGATCTGATTACAATGATACTTAATATGTTGTATATTAAGATACAAAACAATTCTAAAGTGATTTTTTCCTGAAATATTGCAATATTTGGTTGTGCAATGTTTTCTTAGCTATTTTTTATTAAATAAATTGTTGGTATAATTTCAAGGAGAGATAATAATTATAATGTTGTTGGTGATTATCTGGTTAACGTGCGTATAATACAGGAGCCAATTTCTTATCTTACGAAAAGTAAATAATTACGTACTTTTGGTTATAAATTACTTATGGAATAACGTGATGCAGGTGACATTATATAAATTTTGTGGATATTATAGATTTGTATAAATTTATACAGAAAGCAGTGATTATTATTAGCTGGGTTATTCAGCCTCTCCAACGGGATAATCCCAAGCAAGCACTTCAGATTTTTCAAAATTATGTGCGAATTGTAAATTTATCATCACTTAATTTACGAGTAAGGGCGGGGAAAGGCGTAAGCCCTATACATCTGAGATTAAAAAGATAGTTGTCAAACTGGCACCATAGCCAGCGGCTGAACTCGCCACACTCTGTGAGGAGTCCCGTGCCTAAATGTAGGATAGTAATGGTTTTAACGCACACAAATACATTACGCACAAACACAATTACTTATTCCTATAAGTACTTACAAGGCGCATATGCGCATATGCGGCATGCGTCTGATATAATCGGATGGCGTTGTGCATTTTAAAAACTGTCAGTTTTTGGGTTTTTTCTCAGTCACGATAAATTTAGACGTAATCATTGGCTTCTCTTTAAATGCGTTATAATAAGGGTGGTTGTAAAATAAGTAATGTCTTTGTTAAATATAATGATATTATGTATCGGCTAAAAACTTTAAAATATCATTGATTAAAAAATATTTATGTATTGTTAAACCTTCGGAAGGGTATCTACGTAATTGATTGTCAATTAAAGTAATTTTTTAAACTTTCTAAATAACTTTGATTTAATCAAATGTGAAATGGACCGTGATGATTGTTTTAATTTTAAGTATGTAAATGGTGTAAAATGACGCAATAATTAATAAGAACCCTGGGCATACCTTTGATTATCTACTATCTCTTTGTATATCAATATTAATATTGTTTTAGATGGCGTGTTTACATTAGGTTCTTCGCCGAATGCGTCGCCCTTATACTTTTTAACCGAAGTCGTTAACCGAACTGTCTTATTTACATAAGATCGATCACCGAACACATCGTCAACATTTTATTCAACTGGCCATTCCAGTGTTTTTGAACAGCAAGCAGTTACGATTGAATACGCCTAACAAGTTTTGAATTAGGTCGGTCACCGAAATCGGCCTGCATTCGAATATACTTACCGCATTGTCGTTTACATTGGTCGGTGACCGCACTCGTTTACAGTCGAGTACTGCCATACCCATCTAATGTAAACACGCTTCATTATAGGTAAACCTAGAGTTGACATATAACTCTACATTTTTAAGTTTAAATATGGGAAAAAGATTTTAATTTCATTTATATGAATTTATATGCGCACATTTTGTTATAAATAATGAAGTCACTAATATAGGACTGACTGACCTTTAATTTGTATGAATCAAAATGTATATATAACTAAAAATGTTTTAAATGATATAACTCGGCAGTTTAAAGTAAAATCGTGTTAGGACCTCGATACCTTATACTAAATAAAGCGAACAATCTTTTCCTCGAAGAGTACTTTTTTTAGAACTACTTTTGATTTCCTGTTGAGAAATTGTAAAATGAATCCAGAGACAGTTATGATCTCAAAGGCATATTATTAAATTCTTAATTCTAAATATAATTAAATTCTCAAATGTTATTATTAAAAGTATAAGAAATAATTAAAAATGAAGAAAAATTTGATAAGTCTAGAAAAACAGCCTGAACTAAAAATTTCATTTTTTTTAACATGACTAAACATCTTTTTAGTCTGTTAGCTTAAAATGTACGAAAACAGCAATTTTCGGTTATTATAAAGTTTAAAAATTCTTACATAAAAGATATTTTTCCTGACGATGTTATATATTTAAAACATGAAATTCTTAAGTCTTTAATACTGTACGACCTACAATTTGTTAATGTTTACAAAAATTGTTGCAAGACTGATTTAGGCCAAATCTTGTTCTGACATCTTTAGTTTCGACTCTATTTCGAATGCCGTTCAAGATTACTTTGCATTACACAATAAATGTTTATTCTGTGGATATGTTGTTTGATTTTCTTATAATTATTCACATTTAATTTATGTTTTTTTTTTTTTATATGGAAGAAGCAATCGAGCATACAATCTAGTTATAAGTGGCCACTATAACACATTGATATCTGTAACTAGCTCAAGACCTCAGTCTTACCTGAGGTTGGTCATAGATACGTTGCTACCCCTTGATAGATAGATTGATCTTTATTGCACACTTGAAACAAAATATTAGTACAACAACATTATGATATGGGGGGTATGCAATAAGCGGTCTTATCGCTTAGAAGCGATCTCTTCCAGACCTTTGGACTTTAACACTGTTGGAACTTTTTGAGGAAGAATTTTTTTGAAGTATAATATTATAGTAGCCAATGATATAGTAGCCTAAGGATAATAACTCAGTGACTACTATTTAGCGTAGATGTTACCGAATTTACCGTTTACTTTTATAGACTTCCTATAAATGTGTATAGATGGCGATGATAGTACGAACTCTATGTGTAAAAGGCAATCTTTATTGATCTGTTTGAAGCAGACAACTTGACCTCATCATGGTCACGGTGGCGCCCCTAGCGGAGAAAAATTGCAGCTTCTTTTCCCTAGGCAATTGACGACAACTCACAGATGGCGCTGCAATAGACTCCTACTAAACATACATTTTATGTAATGAAAAGAGGAAAAGTGTATACCATTTGCCTGATATATACAGGACCTTCCCATGATCATATAGTTAACTACGATAAAGTAGTAGCTGTTAGCTACGTAGTTATGTTTTACCTTAATACTAAGTATTAACCATTTCCCTACCTGAAATATGACGCATACCAGGCGCGATGACTTACGACAAAATGCCCCAATAGCACAGGCTATATACAGCAGTGAACCTCAAAGGGCTGGTAAACGGATGCCTTTTTGATGTTTTAAATTTGGAAATATGTAGGAATAACATAAATACATCTAGGTCTAGAAGCAGCCGCTGTTAATTTTTATATTCAAAGAACGATATTTACTTAGAAGTAATGGTTCTTTTTACCGACTTCGAAAAGGTACAGTACCTCCTACTGTAATCGGAAGTATGTATTTTTTTTATAATCGTAAATCAACCTTTTAATTTTTTTTTCGTACAAGCTCTAAATCCGTACTCTATCGTCTATACTTATGTACTAGTTAAAACTGCTACTCGACAATAGATGGCGTTATTTTTTTAATAGTATAATTTATTTGTGTAGAAACAGCAGGTATTCATGTTTTAAGTGATTTCAAAGTATGTATTACGCTGCTCTATGATATTTTTATAGATCCGTGTAGGAAAATTAACTTATGCGTTGGAATTAATTTCTAAATTTACAACATACGTACATTACAACATTTATTCAATATGTCTGCTTTATAAAGAGTTTCCAGGTTTGAATGGATTTAAATTTCTTTATTGTCAGCATATTCTAGACAAATTTTTGGTGTAGTAAGCGACAACAGTGTAAAAGGAATGTGAATTAGAACAAAACTAATGTAAGTGTTTAAAATCAGAGGAGTCGGAACTTTTAGGGAGACTTTAGGACTAATGGGTAGATTATACTTAAATAGGACCAGAAATGTGCTATGGTATCCCTTGCTGGTCTTAAGAAGCGACAAAGGAAGGAAAACGCTAAGTACCAGTGTCCACTAATGAAAAATAGTGGTAATTTTCCTATAGGTATAGAAACTTATAACAGTAGTGTTCAGTGCTACTGTGTTCTGGTTTAAAGGGTTGTGTACGCGAGGCATACCTACTTATTTGAGGCGTTTCAACTTAGTCCACAATAGTAGCAACGTGGTCGACAGGTAGGACTGTGATCATGTCTGAAATTGATTACAGATGTCCATGGGCGGCAGTGGCCACTTACCATCAGATTGACTGCATGCTCGTTTGCAACTTCCGTAATATAAAAGAAAAATCTCGAAGCCATCCATATATCGTTATGGCAAGTCACAAAGGTTGCGTGATTCGTGATATAAATTGTCTGTCTCTTGATCACTTACAGACAATTGTCAAAGACGAAAAACTCTTTATTAAACGAAACATTTATAAAACATTTCCAAACAATAATAGGATTTATTTCCTTGACCTGTTTTTATAAAATACTATCAGCAAAACGACTACCATTCAACGGAGATATAGTCTCGAGCACTTTATAAAGTTGTCTTATTGCAATGTCATTTTAAAGCATTTTTAGTAAATGACACTTGAGGCGATTTACAGTGGAAGGTCGGAGATTTCGTAATATTACAATACTGAATAGGGGTAGTTGCTAGGAATTTCTGCCTTTCTTTCCGGTGCAAGATTCAGCCCCAGGGAATCACTGGTCTTTTAGGATATACGAGTAGGTATTAGGTTGCTTCTTGATTAAAGAGTGAAGACGGTTGGAAACAATATGTGGTAGAGACATCAACACCAGGCTTATTTTTGCCTAAAAACAAATTGTTAAGCACTCTTGTATTCTAGCCACTTATCCAAGGCGTTACAACTGATTCCTCAGGGAATGCTGCACATCTGTGAGCAGCCTCAAGTTGGATTCTAATTTTATCTGGGGCGATTAGGCACAGTAAAAGGAGATTTCCTTGTACTCTGTTATAAATATCCATGTGCGAGTTGTCGCTTACCATCATACGGACTGCATGCTCGTTTGCTACGTACATTCCACGTTCTCCATGCTCATTCGCCATCGAAACAGAACATAGCGCTTAAAACAGTTTAGACAAAAATTGGTGATTCGCAAATGCCATCAGACCTTCAAAACAACCTTCCATAATATTATGGATAATTTTTATAATATGTAACGGGTACCCACGATACCCACGAAATATTGGCAATTAAGAAATTAAATCCGCGCATCATGAGTACCCGTTACATATTATAATGTATCCATTCGCGATAATATAAGTTTAAAATCATATATAGATAATTTCGTTCAAATAGGTACTTCTTATTTCTCTTATATAAATCAAACCTCGTACAAGTGCTTATACAAGATCCTGTAATTACTAAACAATGGAGTAATTACCTGGTGTAAGATGCGCCGTAGGATACGTGATTAGCACCAGTGCTTTGTGTGCTAATTACTCGTGGTCTCGTTCCACGTAAGATTATCTTGTAATTAGTTGCTATCTTGTTTGTAGCTTAAATATAGTGATGATGACCTTAATGTCCTAGGAGTATTTGAATGAAATGAGAATCAAATGTATTTATGTATAGGCTTGCAAGGGCACTTAGAAGTTGTCATTTACAATTTTTTTCATTCTACTCCCGGATCGAAATGCGATTTCAACTGAGAAGAACCGACAAGAAGCTTAACGGGGTTGTATTTATTCTTTTTTATTATGATATTTTTATTTCATTTTTTCTAATATCTGTTACTAACTCAAGTAGGTATCTCAAGTTGAATTCAAATGAATTTCCACTCCTGAGGGTTCCGATTGTCGCATAATATGTAAGTTAGCCAACATTCACACTCTTCTACCAAAACATGAAATAAGTAGGGCAGTGGTATCTCCCCATGGGACTATACTAGTTGTATTACCTTATAAGTGAAGTTTAGTGTAGATTACAGTTTTTGTTAAATAAAGGAGAAGCAGTGTACCAGATAGTGGCAATTGCTAACCATGAAAATTAATAAACCAAAAAATACGACTTACTAGGTCAGCCACATATATATTTTTATTTCTGAGAACTAAGTTGATACGCCTCGTATAAGTGTTTTTGCTCCCAAGCACTTAATTGGAACACGTCATATCTCATATCAATTCAATGTAATACGCTAGCAGCTATAGCGTGATAATTGCTGCTACAATGCAATATAGGTATTCATATGTGACGATAGGTATTGCCGCTGCAGTTAAACTAAACGAAAACAGTATGTAGATTTATTTCTCTATTTATGGTTCTACCAACAAAATAATGATCAAATAAAATTTTCAAGATGTTTTCAAGTGATGTATATCCAAAATTAATATAGTTACATTTTTAATGTCAACATGTTTTTTTACAAAGTATTGCCCAGTTTTAAGCATACTTCATGCTTAAAACTAATAAATATACATTTCTTCTAAATAAAACCAAAATAAACTTTTTGCTAATCAATCCTTTATTTTACAGAGAGAAAAAATGTCTTTACTGTATTAAAAGTTAACTACTACGAGACGAATAATAAAACTTTATAGCTGCTCTACAGAGTGTATCCAATCTTATTTGTTTACGACTGGTAGGCGTCCAATCGCACTAACGTTCGATGCATAAAACGCACCGACGATCGAGAGTGAAATTGGAAATTGAGTCAGACATAACAATTTTATCTAAAAGGGTAATCCTTGATCGTACAGTTAAGGTTTATTAGCCCCGCGCTTTAAAGCGTCCGCACACGTGAAGGCTGTTTAATCGCGTCTGGGTGGTAGCAAGCGAACTGAATGGGCGCGGGGCGGCGCCCGAGAGCCGCCAGTCGCGCCTCGAGCCCCGGAGGGGCTACACGTGTCCTCGCTCTCTCTCGCGACTTATATAACCATCCGCACGGTGAGTCCGCAGCCTCCTGCCACCCTCCTCCTCCATCGACCTACGATAATCCACCCGTCGTCTTCGCGCGCGCGGACCGAGCCGATCCGTATCGACTGACAGACTCGTCGCGGACCTCTGACCTCCGTTGTGCAATAACTGTCAGCTGAGAGGTGACATAATCGATGCAGTAAGTACCGGTGTCCGGAGATCGCGGATCTGGAGGTGCGTTATGTAACGGGAACGGCCGCGAACTTCGTAAGACGCCGATCGCGCGCCACCATGTGACGGTCCCGAACCTCTCGGAACAGAACACACTCCAGTTATAAAACCTTAGACATTAATGTTAACTTAAATTTGTCAGCACGAAACAAATTTAAAAATAAGTTTTATTTACATACAAAAAAGATAAAAAGTCGTGTTTTAACTTTTGAACTATAGAGCTACTGGTGCAATCAACGTATAAATTGCTTGTTTATTTACATAACGATCAACAAATCATAAAAATATTTTATGTGAAAGATCGTAAATGGAACCTATGTAAAGTTTAATGGTTATGTAATGCACAAAAGAAGATTCTCACAATACCTACTTAATTGGTCGATCTTGCGAAACCCGTCTGTTCGTGGAACGAAGTTCTACAACTTTTTAGGAATTGAGACAGGAATAACCCGTTGAACAAAAGGGTCTAGTTAGTAATTTAATAAAAATATTTATTTTATATTCCGAGAAGGATTTCGATTTGTTTCGAATTATCTTTCGATTATCCCTGATCAAAACGAAGCCAGCAAAATACTGAAAATTATAATAGTTACACTACTTAATTATAACTTTATCTAATGACAATATAATTGATGTTCATCAAATCGTTACGGAAGTCTAGACGGTCTGAGTTGATAATTTTAAAATAATTATAGCTGGAGGCAGACTCTATATTTTTACAGTGAATATAAAAATAAATGGTTTGTTTTGACTGCAACACAATTTTTTACCTCTTTTTATAAACTATACAGTTAATAAATGCTAGCTTTTAGTTTTTTAGTGTCAAAGCCGTATCACATGAAACCAAAATGTTATTGGTTATACGTAAAAAATTACGTATTTGCTTCTTTTACGAATTTAGGTAACATTTCAAAGTAAATAAATAAGTAAAATACTGAAATGAAATTATTGTATCATAGCCGTTGTTGCTAACAAAGAAACTGAATCGAACTGAAAGGAGACTATCGTGATAAAGATCGAAAAATAAATTTCTAAATTATATTCGAATGATATTTACAATTATCGATTTAAAAAATAGTATACCAAAACTTTTCTTCGCTTTCTACGGAGCAATATTTTCCTTGGACATCCCCGTATCCTTATCTCTGAGCCTTCAAAAATAAGTTTAATTAAGTTTACAAAACAAATTGTCCAATTTGAACCGGAGTAAAGCAAACAAATATCCATAGAACATTTTTAATATACTTTATTAAATAACGGAAATTAAATATTATTTGATTTATGATTATGGTGTAAATACCTGATTATTTAATATTTTCCTATACTTCATCTATTTATAATTATTTAAGTCAGGAACCTTATTGTTAGACATTTTCCAATTGCTGATCTTGATTACCTTCTTTGTTAACCTCATTCTTGTTCATGTTAATTATTTTTGCTATTTTCTTCAGATCGTCGGTGATGTGTTTATTTTTATAAAATAATAAAACACTATTCTTGTCCTTTGGTCATCGATCCTGTTCTCGCACTAACTACTTAATTCTCAATTTAGTTCGGTCATCTTATATTACGTTACGAATTTATAAAGATCAAAATCTATTTTTTCATATGAATGAAGACCCAGATGACGCAATGGTTAATACGCTGGAATACTAATCCGAGGGTCCTGGGTTCGATTCCCAGCGAGGCGAAATTTGAATGATGAGTTTAAATTTCCGTTCTTGGTCTGGGTGTGTGTCCTTGTCTTGTGTGTTGTCCATGGCAC
>DWPV01004062.1:0-14137 GCA_018251915.1 Urbanus proteus proteus
AATTTAAATCAATTTTCAGGTATTCATAATGAAATTGCTTTATTAATTTTTATATAAATGTTATTTCAGTACATAGTTTTGAAGTCGGCGCTCATATTGGCATAGTTTACTCCGTAATTCAGCGAAATATACATATTATGTGAGCGCCGACTTAAGGACTATGTACTGAAATAACATTTATATAAAAATTAATAAAGAAATTTCATTGTGTAGACCTGAAAATTGATTTAAATTATTTTTTACTTTTTTGTGACTAGGAAGTCGGTTTTATTATTTTTGTTAAAAGTTAATTTATAGCCGGTACCGATAAAAACAGAATTTTTTCAATTAGTAAAAATAATATATTACTAACAGACACTTCAATTTTATTTATTTTTATACATAAATTATGTGATAAAAAGACTTGTTCGGACAGACTGACTCGTCATGGCAAAGCCAAAGTAATGAAGCTAGAAACGTGTAATTTTGACACCCACTGACAAAATTTCTCATTATAATATTATGACGTAATAATATGATACATATTTATATTTTAAAATTATTATTTGATATTTCTATAAGGAATTAAGTTGGGGTTGAAATTTTTGTTTTTCAATATTGCTTTTTTTTCAAAATGTTTGGTTTGCTTCAATATTGACAGAGTATTCACTCTGCCAATATTGAAGCAAACCTTTTGAAAAGTTATATAGGGTCACTCACAGAGTTTTCACTCTACCAATATTGAAGCAAAACTAAAGCTAAAATTTGTATTTAGTTTTCTAACTATAAACAATTATACATCTATTTCACATCAGTTCACATCACATCATCAGTTCTTGGAAATCAATCAATCCCTAAGGGCTCAAATATACGATCGACAGCTTGTTATACACAAGCGACAGCCCGCGCGTGCAGCGGTTGCCAGCGACGCGCGGCGACATTCGGCGACGGTCGTCAGCTGTCACCGCCGGTTACTTTGCGATCGTGTTTTGTTAGCCGTTGACGACTGTCATTGCATGTGGCTAGAGATGCGCGGCAACTGTCGTTTGCGGTCGCTGGCGTGAGCCGTCGCTCGTATATTAGATATTAGAGCCCTTGAATTTTCCTTAAAAAATTGTCCATTTCTAAGGGCACATTAAGAAAATGAGTATTTGGCTTTCTCTTTTGTACTTAAATAATGAGATATAGGGATGGAGAGGAGGGGCCCACCTACCAGAAAGCCTCATCGCAATAAAAAGTGACGGGCGTAACGGAACGGTCGATCCTCGGCCAGACAGATATTTTTTTTTACGATGGGAAAACCTTCAAAAGGTACCCGACGCCTTTGGAGCGACGCCGGGTTATGTGGGAAAACCCCCCCAGTGGCCGTCCTCAGCGCTATGTGGAGGACTCCGCGAACTTAAGTACCATCGCTGAAGTGCAATGACTCTTTCGGGCTCTAACTCAGTGAGCATTTGCTCAACCAACATATATGGGTGTTTACAACGACACGCGACCACACGTATCGCCGTCCTTCCCGGGGTCGCTGGACGGCCTGTTTGACCTCCCACTCTAGCCGCCCGCAACCCCGAAAGCCGCCTTTTATTCGCCTCTTACGACAGGCAAGGGTTACCGTAGCCCTATTCTGGACACGGTACTACAGGGTCAGGCTAGATAGATACCTGACTGAAGAATTAATTTATCTCTTCCAGGTTTTGGCTTTTGTGCATTCGTATTTGTGTGTGTGAAGTTTCACGTACTCGACACTCATACAATAAAGATAAGTTAAAGTTGCGATGTGCATATCAGGTAGATGTAATATTCTACAATTAAATCGTTTATTAATAAAAACTACTCAATTACTATTGAATAGAAGGAAAAACCTACTAGGTACTCATACTTTGTACAGTAAGGGGTGTCCAACGTAGTTTTGGTGGTTTCTTCTGTAATTTTATTTTTCACCACCCGAAGTACGTACATAGTACAAGTAAATACATGTTCTTCCTTTCCAGTTTATTGTCAACTAGCTGATCCCCGCCGTTTCACCCGCGTTAAAAAAGTAATAAGTAATGCTTATCTAAACATAGGCAACATCCCGCGCTCCCGCGAGGGGGTCCGCATGCACATGGCGCGCGCGCTAATGCTTACGCCTTACACCTACGTTACGCCTTAGACCTTCGGCTATCTACCAGTGAAAGTCCCGTCAAAATCGGTACAGCCGTCTAGAAGATTAGCTCAGCCAAACAGACAGACAATTTTTTTTTAAATTGCATTTTCGTTATAGGTATCGTGTATTCATTTCATATGCATTGAGTAAAAAAATGTTATTTTGAAATCACAAACAGACACTTAAATTATATTTATTTGTATAGATATACGTAGTAACTGGTGGTCCGTCAGTGCCCTTACCAAGTTCATTTCTTATTATTATGATAAAAAGAAAATTCGTTCTCTATTTTATTTCAATTCACAGGCGCCATGTAAAAATATAATTATTGACTATTTATATAACTTGTAAAATTATTAGGATGAATGAAACGACTTCTCATATTCCGAAATTCGTCAAAACCCTTTGAGTTGTAGAGCGTGCAAAGAAATGGACACACTTGTTATGCTCGAAAAAACATTATCCTCTTTTCGATGCAGTTAGATTATTTAATTTGTGATTTGAGAATAATAATATCAAGGCAGAATTGATACACTTACCTCCTATGTAATGGATACTCACGATGGGCGGTTTTTTATTTCTATTAGTTAGATACCGGTTTAATTAAGTATAGAGACCTATGCATCGCGTCGTCAGTGAGTGGGTATGTCGACAAAAAGAAATAAAACTCCCCAAGTTATGAGGATTAGCATTGTTTCGAGGACTTAACAAATTTTAGTCAAACAAAGAGACTCGCGAACTTTTCTATGGAAACCGACGAAAAAATTGACAACTGAAATTGCCCGCTTTTATCATTTTACTAACTGATACTAGCAGTTTCACCTGCGTTTAAAAAAAAAAAACAAACAAATTTAAACATAAATGTCATCCGGCTCTCCCGCGGCAGAGCGCGCATTCGTGTGGAGCTCGCACTAATGAATTTTTCAAAAGTTAAAGCAGCTTATGTTACGCCTTAGATCCTTAGGTATCTTCCAGTGAAAGTCCCGTCAAAATCCGTCCAGCCGTTTAGAAGATTACCTCAGCCAAACAGACACAGATAAACATTTTTTTATTACATTTTCGTTATAGGTATCATGCATATTTTCATATGCATTGGGTAAAAAATGTTATTTTAAATCACAAACAATCCCTTCCCTTCCTTTAATTATATTTATTTGTATATATGCTTAAAGTGCCGATAAAGTCTGACCTGACCTAAACGAATGTTTGCAATTCAAACAAAAAAGACACTTTCACACAGTAGGTAAATAAAAAAACGGAAGCCTCCTATGATTAAAGTTCCGCCCGAATTTCATGCTACGGAAACTTCGTGGAGCGTAATGTGAAAGGATTCTTTCCGACACCATTTATAAAAACGAGGTTTTGTTGTTTTAGTCCAATAAAATAAATGAATCCATCAACATAACAAAGTGAAAAAGAAGAAGTTAAGAGTTTAAAAGATGATTTAATCACAGAAACCGAAAGCGCACTATCCATAAAGCCACAGTCAAGAAGGATAAAATTTGCAAATAATTTTAATGTAAATACGAACTATGAATATAAATTTAAATACATACTGTAATTGGGTCGACAACTAATAAATATAATGTACCCAAAACCATAGCGAATACGAACGATGTATATCTTGATATGTTATGGGTATTCGTCGCCGCAACCCTTTTTATGTCATTTTCGTTTTGTATCGATATTTCCGCCCCATAACAACAATGTTTGGCCCTACTCAGTTAAAGGGGACATTCGATAGGGAGATTCGAGTTCCAGCTTAGTGCTCAGGGGCAACGCAAATGTGGTCAACAACGTTGATAACAGGTGTTCACTTACCATCAGGTGGGATGCATGCAAAGATATATCACTACATAGTATAATAGTATAAACAAAGTCGCTTTCTCTGTCCCTATATTTTGACGACTCGGATGGTGCAATGGTTAACACGCAGGAACGCTAATCCGAGGGTCCCGGGTTCGATTCCCAGCGAGGCGGCAATTTGAATAATGAGTTTAAATTTCCGTTTTTGGTCTGGGTGTGTCCTCGTCTTGTGTGTTGTCCATGGCACCCACGATACAGGGAATCCTAGCGTGAGTGTGAGTGTAAAGCGTTATTTATTTATTTATATCCCTTTGTATGCTTAAATCTTTAAAACTGCGCAACGGATTTTGATGCGGTTTTTTTTTAAATATATATTGAAGATTAAAGAGGAATGTTTATTTGTATAATAACATCAGTTTATTATGTAGTATATTTAGTATCGGCATTGCACCCGTGCGAGCATTGCAGCCGGGGCGGGTCGCTAGTTCATCATAAAAAGATATACATGAAACTAATCCTTGTCCTATTCAGGACAGTGAAGACGACAACCCGTTTTGATTTTATCTCACGAGAAATTCGTGTAACAAAATGTAAAAGGGTCGGCCCTTTGTCGAGGCACCTGATATAGAATATATATAGTTAATCTCGTTTTTGGTACCTGTCAGTGAATACATGTTTCTGACGATGTATATTTAGGCATATTGGATTTGTATCCGGATTACATGGAATGAATACCCAATTTTATCTGGCAGTATGTTGGTTAGGATAGTTTTCATGCTATGATTTATCCGTTTTTACCCATGATTCCGAATTCTATAATGGATTCTAATAATGGTGAGAAACTGCTCTACTGAGTACCTACTTCGTTTTAGCTTTCGTGATATAAGCCATGCACGTATTGTCAATTAAAGCGTTGGTTTGAGGGCGAGCTGACGTAGAGGTCATATATAAAGAAATTAATAGGCCGCAATTTTTTATGAATTAAGAAACCCAAATTTCTTTGTTTGTTTATCAAATCTCAGCGCACAGAATATAAGAAGTTATTGTATACAATGCTTGAATTAGAGATTTCCGTTTATGCACCAATACTCGTATTATCGTCTGGGGCGAGCCAGTCGGTGCTAATCATAGACACCGGCCATGAATCTCATCTTACCCAGTATTATACTATACTATTATATTATACTATTATTAGGTATATTATAAAGCTTATGAGGATGGTCAGATGGATGTTTGTTACCTACTTTATAAATTCAGAACAAATAAACGGATCTAGATGAAATTTTGCATAAAGATAGATTATAGTCTGGAATAATATTGACTATTTTTGGAAAAATCTTGGAAAAATGCATGGTTCGTATGGGATAGAAATTTTTAATTTTGTCGTGTCAATTCCTTGAGATGATTTCTGCATAGCAGTAGTTGAAGTATCAGTCAACGACATAGGCTGCTTCTTATACCGGAAAAATGTACAGTTCCCGTTGTATAGATTTCAGTCCTATTTGAAAACATGTTATTTCGATGATATTGTTGAATATATACAGGGTGAATTTTTCAAGTGTGCGTGGATGGAGAAATCCATAACAATAAGGATTAGCAAAGAATGCTGAAAGGACTTACGAGGCCGATTTTGATAAAAACTAAAACTACGTAATTAGTTTTTCAAAAAACTTATTTTCATAGCCGGGAATCGAACGAGTTCAATTTGAAAAAAAAAACACACCTTTATTGTTGCGCCATCTGATAGTGTTGCTTATAAGGATCAAATTTTGGAAACTAACTATACCTGTCAAACTATAAGAAAGGGCAAATTTTTAAGAAAATGTATTTTTTGTATACATTCTCTTACCTCTCTCGGGTCGCGGGTGTCATGGACTCGCAGAAATGATTACACAAACACCCAGATTCAGAACAGAAATCTAAACATTCCCTTAGGTATCGGTCTGGCTGGGGATCGAATCCATTGCATGTCAAACCGGTGTAGTGACCGCTGCACTACGTGGGGCTTCAATTTCGTTTTTGTATGAAATTCATTAAACTAATAGCAAGTCGCCGTCATAAAATGTAATTTTTATGAAAAGAAACGGTCGTGTTTTTCGACATAGCCCCAAAGGTTTTTTATCTTTCAAACTAATGATAAGTGAAGTGACACATTTATACGTTGAACGTAACAAATATGTAAGGATAACAAGTAACAATTTTTTGGCTCAAACCATATTATTTGTTTTAAATCTTGTCTCTCATATCCTTATATAGATCATACGTTACCAATTAATCCATCCGATATTATCCATTAATCCAAAGGATGTTACGTAGAAAGACGCCCATCTCCTGGATTTTGTACTTTAGTTGCGTTCTATAACATCCACGAAACGAAAGGAAGCTGTGATATTCATTATCTACTACCGATTTTTTGTGATTTCTTACATATAATATTGAGTTATCTAGAAACACGGTCGTGTTTCAAAACCAATGTTTAAAACCGCACCATGTGTTTATTTACAGGAACCATTTGGAGCCACTAACGACCCCTTAATTTCTCAGAATCCGTAAAAGCTAAATACTGGAAATATAGTATACTTATTTAAACTCCTGAGATTGCTTATAATCTGATGTTTCATAACCGTAGCCTACACAGTTAATGGAATATTAAATTAGAAAAATCGGCATTTTTATCATTGACTGACTGACTTATATATCAAAAACCTAACCCACTTCCAGATGACCTAGAAACTTGAAACTTGGTGTTTAGCTGGGAAATGATTTGTATACAAAGAAACTAGTCAAAAAAACAGCAACATCAAAAAACGGTAAGACCACATTACAAGAACAACAATTTACACCCATGTGACTGGAGATAGCCCATTACTATTATGACTGAGATGGGGAATTTATGAAGTTGTGCTTGTAGAGTTAGGGTGTGTAGAAATAGCACATTGGCTTTTACATGAGATCTGATAACTTTTTGATAGCGCGGGACATCATAACATTGTCTCGGTAACATTGGCTTCTATTGTTACATTTATGTTTTTGATGAGATTTATAATAACAATTTACGTAACTAGGTACCTACCTAATAAAGTAGGTAACAGATATATTGTCTACTAAATGGATAATTTCGAATTATTTATTGTTAGTTTTAAGTTAGTTAGTTGAATTGAGGTGGTAGAACCCTTTTGTTCGACTCGGGGAGAACTACTACTACACTTATTTCTACTTCATAACAGCAGTGTTCAGCACTGCTGTGTTCTGGTTAAAGGGTGTGGTATGGGAGACATACTTATTCGAGGCGTTCCAACTTAGTCCTCAGGGGTAGCAACGCATCCGTGGTCGACCTCAGGTAGGTCTGCGATCCTATTTGAGGTTGATGTCCATGTGCGACAGTGGTCACTTATAGGCCGTTGGCTACTTCCATGATTAAAAAGAAAAATATATATATATCGTTCTTGAAATCTCTGTTTTAACCACATATTCAAACTTATATTTCTAAGAAGCAGTACCTGCAGTGGAACTAAATATGTTAAGAAGCCATTGAAACTGTGAAACGTATAAAATCCCATCTTACTCTACATTCGCGCTGTTGTTTGAAAAAAAACGTCTTGTTTGGTTTGTCACAGCTGCATAGTAAAATGTAAAATCAGAACGGTTTTGGATGAAATTGATGGTGTGTGTTGCCTCTTTTAGTTCGAAAACTAAGTATCTGCAAAGAAACTCGTATCTCTAACATCTAATGTTATTTTTTTGCCAAAAAATCTGAAACTGGAAATTTTTATTAATATTTATTTATTACATATTTATTTTTTGAAAAATGTACCTATCTGTACAAATTGTATAGATCATAATTTCAAATATAACAATTTTCTGTTTTCCTCATAATCATTCTACCAAAATGAACACAACTGAAGGCGTCTAACAGAATAATTTCGTTTCTCATAACGGGAAGATGTTTTAATAAAATTCTTACACGCCTCTATTACAGTGAAAGGTTCTGGCATTTTGCCTAGTGCCAACGTTTGTCTGTTGGCAACTAACCGTTCTTATTACAGTGTTGATAACGAGAAAGTATTTTATTTAACTTTTCAACCCCCTTTACTATATAAAATTAATTAAGATTAGTTACATTACAAATATTAGTCATATCACAAATATTTTAACGAGGGTAATTCACTAAGAAAACAGCCAACCAACCAACTCGATACTGCGCCAGCGACGAGTTAGGTTTTCTCTTATTTTGCTAACGCATAAACGCGTTAAGGCCAACGTTTTTTTTTGTTAAGAAATCGAAAATCCACTCATAAACTATTGACATTTGTCAACCGCCTCATTAATAAATACCAGTATGACTTTACTTGTCAAAATTAAATCCTCCTATTTGAACCCGCCTGGGGTTCGACGTCGATCACAGCGACGAATTGTCAAATTAGTGAAGGAGTGACAATCTTGGAACGAATTTAGAAATAAACCTTGAGCTTGATCTATGTGATGTTTTTAAAAGGTAATACTAGTTAATAAAAAAGCATTGCCCCTCAAGGTTAATGTTCAATACCGTCTAACATCTGTAAATAGCCCCAGATAAGTCGTATCTGAGGTTAGCCACGGAAACTTTCCTAAGATTAGTTCTTACATTTAACGAGTAACCAAAAAAAAAAAAAATGGTACACCTCAGATAACTATTTTCCTTTTAACGGTTACATGAACATGTAATCTGATAAGATCACAGTCCTATATGAGATGCGTTGGGATACCTGAGGTCTTGGTTGGAACGCCTCATATAAGTTTGCATCCCTCACTGCACCCTTCAAGCCGAAACACAGTAACACTACTCTCATAGATTAGATAGGTCAGGCGGTGCCTTCGGAGACGAACCGCAAAGAGTTCTACCAACTCCATGATAAACAGATCAATAAGCACGGCTTTGGCGGCCTGCTTGATATTCTATTTATATTTATGATTGCCCAAGCGTTCAAAATTGCACTATCATTTTAGGCATACGTATCTCATTACTGAGTTTTACAGTCTGTTTTGTCAATTTGAGAGCGTGCATTACACATCATGATTATTTAGTAATACTCATTCCATCCATCCATTAGCAATAGTCACACGTTTACCATATTCCGTTATTATTATGTTCATTATAGACATTTGTATAAAACAAACGTCACTTTAAAGTACAAAACAAAGTCGTTTTCCGCTGTCTATTCTTATGTATGCTTAGATTTTTAAAACTACGCAACGGGTTTTGATGCGTTTATTTTTAATAGATAGAGTGATTCAAGAAGAAGTTTATAGTTATGTAATTTAATGCGGGCAAAGCTGCGGGCAAAAGGTAGTATCTTGATATATAAAAGTCAAAAGAGGCTCGCTCACTTCTAGACAAGCGTGCTGCATTCTAGGCTACATCTCACGGAATAATTAAAATCGCAGCCAAAAGTTAGCCTACTGTGTGATAAAAAAAACCCGCTTCTAAAGGGGGTTAAATAGGGGCGCGTAAGAAGTGTCTCCTAGTGTTAAATACAAAACTATATAATTTAAAAATACTAAAATATACACAATTATAATAGTATCGTAATGTAACGCTATATATAGGAACACATATATAACTATTCAAGGATATACAGTAACTATACTTCACTTATTCCTTCTTAGCTATTATATACTTAGACCCAGACACGTACATAACTACTACAGTTACAAATACAAATAGCCACTTTAGTCCTCTGTACTCGTTGAGGTTCCTCTATCAGAATGACTCACTAACAGTATTTATTAGATTTTGGGTCTGCAAAGGTTTTTATATGATAAAAGTAGCTAACGAACATGCAGTCTACGTGATGGCTAATGGTCACTGCCGCTAAACGTTAAGTCACACGCTTCAAAAACGGAAAATGGCTGCACTTAGGTAACACTGATGTTATTAGGCTGCAACTTGTTCGGTGGGGTTGCCTGCAAAGTTGATTTAATAAAGGTTATGCATCCATATCTCTGCATTTTGAGATGTCATCCATCCATCAGCCTTTCGAGGTTCAGTTCTGGACTATATTCGTAAAAAAATATTTCAGATTAATGCTTTAACAAATATATGTAAGAAGTAATTACGAAAGTACATATACATATAGGTCCTGTTTATTGTTGAAAAAAGTCGTAAATTCACAAACATACCTATGACATAAAGATAAGTCTTGAAGATTTATGTATGTATATCAAATAGGCAGGTAATTGAAATATTTGAACAAGTAAAAGTTTTACTATTCAAATATTTATGCGATGAAAGACCCATGTTTAATATCTTATTTGTCACGCCCCGAAACACCATTCGTTACGACCTATTTATTATTAAATCGATTTGAACTCGGTTGCGTGTCCCAAATTGTTGGCGTTTCTTGCCCACGCTTAGCTCTTTCGCGTTAAATAATAGGAAGTTAATCTAGATATGTGGCAAGCTTTGAAAAGTGATAAAACGAACCATACTATGCTATGATTACCCGTGTGGATTACCCGGAGCGGTCATCATACCGGTCTGACACACAGCGGTCCTGGGTTCAGTCCTGGCCAGCTATATAAATTAATTAGATAATCCCCGCGGTTTCACCAGCGTTTGAAAAGTAAATCAATAAACATGTCGCGAGATTGACACGGCCATAAAACAAAAAAAAAAGTTCCCGTGAACCGCACATTTTCCCGGGATAAAAGTAGTATATATGTTATTCCCGACTCATGTCTATGTCTGCACCAAATTTCATTCAGATCCGTTTAGCCGTTCTCAAGTTATAGAGTAACAAACATCCATCCATACAGCCATCCGTTCTGGGTCTGAGTATTTTTGTATTCGTTTACATGTGTCCATGGTACCCACGACACTGGAGAAAATCCTAGTGTGGGGCTATGGGTGAAAAGTGTGTGTTTGTAAGGGAATAAAATGCGCGAATGTAAGTAGTTACAGTTATACGCATCTGAAGATTCATTCATATGCATGTGTGGTAGTGGCCATTTACCACCAAGTGGACGTTTGCTGTAACGAATGATATGTCCTTGTAAACCTTATTACTACACTCAGAGTGAGAAAGTGGGAGACAAAAAGTGTTTAATCTACACAAATAAATAAAATTGAAGTGTCTGTTTCTGATCTCAAAATAACTTTTTTTTACTCGAAGTATACATGATACCTAAATTGCAATTTTTTTTTATGTTCGTCTGTCTATCTGTCTGTCTGTCTGTTTGGCTGAGCTAATCTTCTGAACGGCTGGACCGATTTCAACGGGACTTTCACTGGACGATAGCTGAAGGTCCAAGGTGTGACATAGGCTACTTTAATTTAAAAAAAAAGCATTTGCGCGCGCTCCACGCGCATGAGGCCCCCCTCGCGGGAGAGCGGAGTTTTAATTATGTTTAAATATGTGTTCCTTATTACTTTTTAACCGCGGCTGAAAGCGCGGGGAGCAGCTATTTAGCAATATAATGAACAGGTTAAGGATACCTAAGTAAATCAATACGCTTCAAAGGCCACTTAAATGCAAGTAAATTGTTCGTTTTTTATTCAAAACAAAAGAAATACCAATGATCCCGTTAACTCGTTTCCAATCATGCTTCATTGAAACAGAAAGGACAATAAGCGTTTCACAGTCGATTACATTCAATTGATGCACACCACTTTATAGCGGGACAGCGATCCCGAGAGAAATCTATACAAATAAATTAAATTGATGTGTCTGTTTGTGATTTCTAAATAACAACTTTTTGCTCAATGCATATGAAAGTATACACGATAATAAATATAACACCTATTACAAAAATGCAATAAAAAAAAATTGTCTGTCTGTCTGTCTTTTTGCCTGAAGTAATCTTCTAAACAGCTGGACCGATTTTGATAGGACTTTCACTGAAGCTGAAGGTCTAAGACATAACATAGGCTAACTAGGCGGGTTAAACCGCGGTGATCCACAAGTCAGCTATAAATTCCACATACTTTGTATGTATTTATTGTACTGGTAAATAAAAAACATTCCGAAGTCGGCATAAAATTAAAAATACTGAATTATAAATTATACCTACACAAGAAGATTTCATATTTATTCACCTCCACACTAAGAAATAGATTATTTGAAAATCTAATTGTGCCGTTTTAGTTTTTATCAAAAATCGACTTCACATTCAAAGTAAAGTGAAAAATATTGAACGGAGGTCGCGTTCAATATTTTTCACTTTACTTTGAAGTTTAGAATGTGGCATTGCACGCTCACTTAAAACACAGCCTGCATACTAGTATACGAGATTGTAGCTCTGTCAATCATCGTTTCGTTGGTATCCTTTTGACAAGGATGACATCCAGGGTCTTTTTGTACCTCTGTGTAGTGTCCATGAGAACTCCGCAATAAAATCGAGTGGGTTGTACTCGATTTTGAGGCTCGCTTGAGTTATTTTGGCAATCTCTGTTTTTCATTGATATCCAGGGTAAGGAGATGGAGAAGGTAATCATTGTAATCAAGGAGTTAAATCTTTGGCAGTTCTTCACATTGAACAATTGATTCCTGAAATAACTTACAATACTGATTCACTGTCAGAAATATTAGTTACTAGTTTTCGTTCACAGCTTCGCTCGCGCTAATGTGTACATTCGCACAAAGAGGCCGTAGGTATCAAAGTAGGTCTGTCCCTGTAGTTCCGGGACCAGAATAGGGCTACGGTATCCCCTGCCTGTCGTTAGAGGCGACTAAAAGGGGGTTCTGGGGTTGCGGGCGGCAAGAGTGGGAGCTCGAACCGTCCAGCCAGTAACCCCGAGTAGGACGGCGGTATGTGTGGTCGCATACCGTCGTAAACAGTTGATGTGGTTTGAGCAAGCTCACCGGGACAGAGAGCCTGAAAAAGCATCGCGCTTGAAGGACTTCGGCGGAGGTCCAATGGAGTTCCCGGAGTCCTCCACTGTCGAGCGCTGAGGACGGCCACCGTGGGGGTTTTAGTGCGGTAAAAATCCCACATAACCCGGCATAGCTCCCAAGGCGTCGGGTACCTTTTGATGGTTTCCCCCTCGTCATCAAAAAAAAAAAGTTTCAAAGTAGGCTATAGGTATAAAAGTTACTTTTCTATACCTCGGGAGTAGTACGTTTTTTCGGGATGAAAGGTACTCTATGTCTTTTTCTGGACCCGTTACTATGTGTGTGCAATATTTAATAACGATCGGTTGAGCAGTTAACGGTTACGGTAGAGCGTGATGATATTTATGTTTTAATCTATATTCTTTTATTCTTTTTAAACGCGGGTGAAACCGCGGGGATCAGCTAGCACCTAATAAATGTTCTCCTTATGCATCGTCGAATAGTACAAAAAAGGTATTTTTTAATTGGGTATATCAATTTTATTAAACATTACCAGACGCCGCCCTTACGGCAGTGGGTGCCTTTCGAAGGTTTCCCGCCATTAAAAACGGTACATTCATAAAATACAAACAACAACAAACTTTCATTGAAATCTGTATTATTTAAAATGAAAATGTTTTAAACTACGCGTGTTTTAATATGCGAAACCCTGTAATTGTTATTATTATCGGTAGTCTCAATGATGTGATTTTTTACATTTTAGATTATTTATTGTTCACGCGTGTAACTTTCTTTTATCAGTACTAACTCAGAATTCCATTATAGTAACGCAGTTTCAGACCCTGGGGTCAATTTAGGTCGGAAACAATTTGGAAATTCCACCGGTTTATACTCACCATATTTCTATGTATTTTGCGTTTGACAAACGACGAAATGCAGGTGGCACGGTCATAGTGTGTAATATTACCCAGTCAATCACGTCTGCATGTGGAATGGAAAAAAAATGGTTCAGAATTCGTCTGTGCTTTTCACATTTTAGCAATTTCACGAAGCGATCCGATGAACTTATTCAGAATAAGAACAAAAATGACTTCAGTGGTATATTGTTTTTAAAGAGTCGTCAGAACACAAGACAGGATTTATTTACAGGACAGTCAATAGCTTTACTTTCCAATTTTATTTTAAAATTCAGAATCGCAATAATTCCAAATAGACAACATGTATAGATTTTCAAGTTTCAACTCGACTAACGGTTGCTATGTAGTTATTGCCAGGATGTAAACATCGTTTGTTTCTGGTCTTAAAATGGAAATACTTTGTTATCAAAGATTTTTACCATAGATAGGCCCTGCGCATTCAAAAACTGTTTACGTTTTGCGTAACTGCTGAAGAAAAG
>DWPV01004063.1:0-14136 GCA_018251915.1 Urbanus proteus proteus
CTGCGCCCCATGACGACAACGCGCGATGTGCGATAGGCGATAGGCGATGATATGTGTATGGGCGATATGTAACAAACGTAATAGGTAGACATTTGATTTATTTACAAAGTCTGTATTGTTATGGCAACTATAATAATTAATACTAAAAATTAAAAGAAAAATAGAAATAAATGGGTCTCCCTATACACAATGGCAAGACAAGTACGATTATGGTGCCTTGATGAAATCATAATGAATGTTATGATAGGTACATCTATGTTGAATTATGCAGAAGCTCAAGTTGGAAAGTCTTGAAGGTTACTGTGGTAACAATTTCATTCAAATTAAAATACAGTAGGTCAAGTACTGTTGCCATAAGATAGGTGTGACTGTGATGAAATTTTGCAAAGAACCCATAAACCCAAAAACGAGACAACGAAGCGGCTATTTATATGAGATGAACGTTCCCAAAATATATTCACGAACCGCCTAATTTGGTCCGTTGAAAAGCCAGTTTTCCTAGTGTCCCATTTGGTTCGCCATTTTTTTCATAATAAAGTCCATAAATATTGATTCCACAAACCCTATTGTGCGATCGAAGACTCATGAATTATTTATGTAACCGGAATCAGATATCGACGAGTTGGGCAAGATTTCGAAAACAGATTGGGCACTTACAATCGTTTGGCCAGCATACATAATGAAAGTGTGGTTTAGGATTTATTGTCAAATTTTGAAGCTAGCATACTGAGTGCAATTTAACTGACTGAGATAAATTGGAGTGGATTTAGGTTACTTCTTCTCTGGTGTATTAAGTATTTTTTCAATACAAACTATGTATATTTGAATTAAAATAAAATTCTTATTTTTTCTTAAAGGTGGTAAAACTCTATGTAGTTCGTCTCCAGCACAATCGCCACACCTATTTCTCCCTTATTACAGCAATTTTCAGCGTTGCTGTGTTTTTGTCTGAAGGGTATGGTAAAGGAAACATACTTATCCGAGGCGTTCCAATTAAGTCTCAAGGGTAGAAACGCATCTGTGACCGACCTCAGGTAGGACTGTGATCTTATCTGGGGTTGATTACCAATGTACATGGGCGGCAGTGGTCACTTACCATCAGCTAGACCACATGCTTGTTTGCTACTTCTATCATATAAAAAAATGTGCCTTTATCAAACAAATTAATACACTTATAATAAATTGAACTTTTATAAAATCTACTAAAACTTGTATATCTTAACCTTTAGGTGAAACGTAATAAAAGATTGACACATAAATTATGTTTGTGAATTTAAAATAGTATACGTATAGTTATGTATTTGCGCGTTTTAATAACATAATATATGGATATATCTGCCGTTTCTTAGTCTACGGTGTCTGTACCGAATACAGTAACATGGGCAATTTTTCAACTTATTATAAAAAATGCGGAGTTAATAAAGATGAAAAATATGCTTAAAGAACATAAAGTTGATTAATCGTTGTATGATCAAAGGCAATCATAAATTTAAGTTTTTCATTCTTTAATTTTGGACGTAAAGCAATGTTCTTACTATTTTTTTAATATATAATCGAAGTAGCAAACGAGCATTCAGGCCACCTGATGGTAAGTGACCACTGCCGCCCATGAACACCTGTAATCAACCCCAGATAAGATCAAGGTCCTACCTGAGGTTGACCATAGATGTGTTGCTTCCCCTGAGGTCTGTGCTGGAATGCCTCGCATAAGTATGTCTCCCTTACCACACCCTTCAGACCAGAATACAGCGGTGCTTAACTCTGCTTTTATAAGGCAG
The DNA here is from genome assembly GCA_018251915.1 of Urbanus proteus proteus. Classification (NCBI taxonomy): domain Eukaryota; kingdom Metazoa; phylum Arthropoda; class Insecta; order Lepidoptera; family Hesperiidae; genus Urbanus; species Urbanus proteus. The sequence goes on from DWPV01004063.1 coordinate 1,779, forward strand.
AAATAGGCCACACCCATTTTTGCCTTATAAAGGCCGTGAAATAGTGGTGCCGCCAGAGTCGAAGTACATAGAGTTCTACCACCTTTGAAATACTATAAATACTAGTCATAATGTTGCTAATGGTTTACTTCACAGTAAACAAATAATGTTTGTCTATTGACGAAACAAATATTACTTACCTCACGTATGTACAATATGTACATAACCGTGTCAAAAGACCGTTGTTTTAACCTAACTATGAAATCGCTACTAAATGTAACTACCACAGCCTTCACGGTCAATTTGTGGCCGATTCGTTAGTGTTGCGTAATTTCTCAGGAGGATACTAGATAAGTTTTTCAGTCAGTTGCGATAATAACTGCGACTGATTTTGTCATATGTAATTTCTTATATATATTTTTAGGCACTGGTTCTTTAAAAATGAAAGAGAAAGAGTGATAGTCGATGTCGGTGGTTAAATGCTTAATACTTTGTAGACTTATACACGTTTGCAGTGTAATGCTAAAAAACGTACATTCAGATATGTAAGTTTCCTTGCGATGTATTCACTATTAAAATAAGTGATAGTGGTTTGAAAAGCCAATACATTTTCAAAAGTTACAGAAATATTTATTCAGAGGTATTAAATATCTACCAACACGCATTGGAGTAGCGTGGTGGAGTACGCTCCAAGCCTCACTCAGTTGTGGGAGAAGACCCGTTCCCAGCTGTGGAACATAAAATGGTTGCGGCAAAAAATTTATCAAAGAATAATAAATATCAATATCAAAGAATTTAAAATAATCGAATTACTGATTTGGAGATATAGTAGATCGTATTGCTTTCTTTTAGGTTATGGGCTTAATGGACCGTAATATGGAATAGAAATACATGCGAGTATATACTAAAGATACAAAATACCTATACACCAATTCATCATAACTGACTTATTGTGCCATACCCACTTTAGCTTCTTCACACGGATCTATTCTTACAAGCTGAAGCTAAACGCTTAGGACACGACAGTGATTCGCTGATAACGTGTTACTTGTAGATTCGTATCAAGTTTCTACTATCAATAAGCCACTTTACTTAATATTAAGTTTGTTGCGTCAGACTTCTCTGGTGCTCCCACGCAGTGAGAATGAAAACCAGTCGTAATAGGAACATGTCTGGACCGACGATCTCAAAGTTACACCTTAACATTCTTCGACTGATTGCAAAACTGTTTTGTAATAGTGCATAGAGCAATATGGACAATATAGAGATATCGGTATCCTCCATAGACTACTAGTTGTAATAGATAGAACATGGGGTGAAATAATGTTACCCACGACAATTGTTAATGAGTTGTTGTGAAATACAATATGTCAAATGTCAATCCATCCGAGGTAACATTGTGAAGCACGATGAAGGTTTTGAATGAAAATATTGACAGTAAAAATATTTGTTACTGTATACCTAATCTGTATAACAAGAATATTAAGCCCACCACGACGGCTTAGTGCAGATTTGTAAACTAAGTCTATTCTACTAGACTTAGGACTTATTTCCCATGTGAGAAATGTAGAAAGCATAAAAAAAAACTAGATAGGTATTCATACCACAGGAAAACAGACTTATCCGAGGCGTTCCATCTCAGTCCTCAGGGAGACAGACTTATCCAAGGCGTTCCATCTCACTCCTCATGAGGACCGCGTTGCTACCCATGGGTAGCAACGCATCTGTGGTCAACCCCTGGTATGACCGTGTTCATATCTGGGGTTAATTACAAATGTCCATGGGCGGCAGTTGCCACTTACCATCAGGTGGACTACATGCTCGTTTGATGAAAAAAAAAAACCTCAAACGAAAACCTTCCAGAAATCTGCCAGTGAATACCATACACCTCCCATAAGACGCTAAGCCGTATGTTAATTGGTTCAGCCAGGTCACTTCGTGCCGCTCTTTTCCACGCTGAGCTGGGGGGTGTGTGTGCCAGCACCCTGCCATGGGGAAGACGTGGAGACCATCCTCAAGGACGCGATCAAGCACTACCAGCATAAGATCGGCGTGGCAGTCAGAGTCAAGGTGGACGATATTGACTGCCACACGCGGGAAAGCGGGAAATGGTGGGAGAAATGGATGGAAGTGCCGACTCTCGCGACCCTGTAAGTATACGATTTATTTCTAGTGATTTTTTAAGTGTTTTAAAGTACATTTATGTTACAGTAGTATTGATGGTATTGATAATGAAAATTTCAATACAGAGCACAGTAAATTATTCGACAGTAGGAATATCATACTGGGAATTTACTTGTAAACTCTCAAAACTCAAACGTAGGTAGCGAAACCTATGTGCATGGTGGATTGTAGTGTAGACTCAAGATGTCTATAAAATATATTTTCAGTCAAGTTCAGTTGACATTATTAGATATGTAACAGATATGTAGATATGGTGGTGTGTGTGGTGGTAACAGATGGTGATATTGTGAATATCACCAGTTTAAAAAATATCTAAACAAACATTTTATTAACTTGAAAATTACATAGTATTAACTGAACATATCTCATCTGATTAAATGATTTAAGCAATATGGTGAAGATTTGAGCTTGCCCAACTAGACGTATTGCATACAAAATTCAGCATCCAAAAGGAAATCCGACAAACATTTATTGAAAAATGTTTATTTTATGTTCCAAAAATAAAACTGACGTGTTTATTTATGTGCTAGAAGATTGCACCAATCGATAATTTTAAACACTTACGGAATTATTGATGTCATAAAAAGAGAGGATATAAAATTTTATGGTTCACGGTATAGATATTAAAGAGGAAGCAATAAAATAGACACCCAATATGCAAAGATTCTTTATGATATACATATAAGATACTTATATAAATGTGTAATCATTTGCAGTACCGATTTTGTACATGTAATAGTGGTATGCACTATAATTTATTAGTTTTTATCCGTGTTATATGTTTTTTTTTAATCTTAAAGCATAAATATTATAAAAGATTTCGTTTTTAAATCATTTATTCATAAATGGATAAAATCTCGCGACTTTTTATGCACAAGGCGTAGATGACTTTTGTTTAACTAGCTTAGGCCTCAGGAGTAGTAACATATCTGTAATTGATTAGAGTTAAGTTAGTGATGATTGTATGCCCGTTTGCACCAGATTTATATTTAAAAAAAAAACTAAATTGGCCTCTATTTGGTTAGTTCGTCTATGTATTAACTGAATGTTTATTGCAGAGGGCTGTATGGCGTAGTCGTCTTATTGGTGATCGTGGCTACCATAATGGATTATATGAATAGAGGTGCGTCAGAAGGTGGTGACAAGGAAGAAGCTGATGAAGCCGAAGGGGGATCTGATGAACCTAAAGAACAGGAGGAAAGCGGCGATAGTGTGAAAAAATCTGGTAAGATTTAAATTTAATTTAATAATTCTTATGTTAACGATAGTACGTAGATGTTATGGATTAAGTCGTAGACTAAACTATAATATCGTACTAGTTGTGCCCGCGGCTTCGCCTGTGTGAAAACTGGTAGGTATGTGTAAAGCTTTCGCAAGAATCTTTTCAGTAGACAATCCGTTCAGTAGATTCTGAGAAAATCGATCTCAGACACACATAGCGTTTGGGGAGTTTGTTTCATAATATGTAAAGATTTTATTAAATCCATTTAGTCACTAAATACAAAACGTAATTTGTTTGGAATATCTATAAAGAATCTTTAATATAAGTCAGGACAAAACGCTTTTAAGTTTTTGTATAAATAAAATAAAATGTACTGTAATAGTTTTGTTTAACTACAGAGCAGTCTGTTGTACTTAAAATAATTTCTATAAAACCCTATCTCGAGTGCGCAATGCGAATAAACTGTTGATATTATTATTTATTTTTTACTAGCTGAACCCCGCGGTTTCACTCGCGTTAAAACAGTAAAAAGGAATACATATTTAAACATAAATGTCATCCCGCTAACCGCGACAGCGCGGTTTTTCAAAAATTAAAGTACCTTATGTTACGCCTTAGACCTTCAGCTATCTTCCAGTGAAAGTCCCGTCAAAATCGGTCCAGCCGTTTAGAAGATTAGCTTAGCCAAACAGACAGACAGACAAATTTTTTTTAAATTGCATTTTCGTCATAGGTATCGTGTATATTTTCATATGCATTAAGTAAAAAAATGTTATTTTGAAATCACAAACAGACACTTTAATTTCATTTATTTGTATAGACTATGCAGCTGTAGCTTTTAGCTAATATTTTTAAAAGCTCCTTTACTATTTTATTTAGAGTAACAGCGCTACAGTGTGGCTGTTAATAATTAGTTTTCAAGATAAGCTTGTAAAGCGAACGAAAACAAAGCATTAATTAAAAGCAAATAAACATGTAAATAGTAATCTGACATAACTAAGGAAAGATAATATATTAAAATGCACCACACGCGAAAGGAAAATATAAAGACAAATAGTAATATTAATAAGTATAAGATTATTACATTTATAAGAAACATAGCAAGATTAAAATATTATTTTTTGTCTGTACGCTGCATCTTATAAACAATATTATAAAATAATAAGAAATGTGATTGTAGAGAATTCCTTATCCCGCAGAACAGACACAATAGAAAAATATCTATTAATGTCGATAAAATTCACTTTTTTTTATATGATCGAAGTAACAGTCGAACATGCAGTCTACCTGATGGTAGGTGGTCACTACCGCTCATGGACATCTGTAATTACCCCCAGATAAGATCAAGTTCCTACCTCGGATTGACCACAGATGCGTTGCTACCCCTGAGGTCTGAGTTGGAATGCCTCGGATAAGTATGCGTCGCCTACCACACCCTTCAGACACTTCTTCACACCACCTAGCAGTGTTTCACACTGCTGTTATATGGCAAAAATAGGTGTGGAGGTGGGGGCCGCCGCAGTAGAACTACATGGAGTTCTACCACCTTTAAACCTAGGTAACTTAAGCTGGTTACAAACTGTTGAATATATGTTCAGTATGTAGGTATGCTTAATAAATTTTATATAGCCTTAAGTTGTAATAACAGGATAGATATGAGTAGGTAAATGATCAGTTATACAATAGCATTCACAGTTTCATATGAAATAACTGAGTGTTCAGATTCCGAACATTGCCGTGTTCTGGGTACGTAGGAATTTTATTATGAGTATGTCGGAATTTATGAGGAGTGGGAAATTCTATTGCCGTTCTATGCTCCTAATATCACTTTTATGTCGTGCTTGGTCTTCAAAATATCTAATAAAGGTACAACCCATTGTCGTTCGACTCCGGTGGCACCACCGTCACTCTATAACAGCAGTGTGTTAAGAGGGACGTGCTTATTCGAGGCGTTCCAACTTATTGAGACCGACCTCAGGAAGGACTGTGTTCTTATTTGTGACTAGCTGATTTAAAAAGTAAAAAAGAATACATATTTAAACATAAATGTCATCACACTGTCCCGCGACGGCGCGCGCATGCGCCTGGAGTGCCAGGTAATGGATTTTTCAAAAATTAAAGTAACCTATGTTACGCCTTAAACCTTCAGCTATATTTCGGTGAAAGTCCTGTCAAAATCAGTCCAGCCGCTTAGAAGATTACCTCAGCCAAACAGACAGACCGACAAAAAAACTCAAATTTCGTTTTAGTTATAGGTATCGTGTATATTTTCATATCCATTGACTTAAAAAAATGATTTTTGAGATCACAAACAGACACTTCAATTTTATTTATTTGTATAGATGATTACAGATGTCCATGGGTGAAAATAGCCACCAGGTGCGCTGATACACTCCCATAATGTAAAAAAATCGAAGTTTTTTTCTGGGACAATGAAATACGTGACAGGAAAGCTCGGTACCAACGTCACGTCACGTGTCAAGGAGCGAAAATAATTATACTTCCTACTGTCAGCCCGATAACAAGTCCATTAAATGATATTACGAGCAACGTTCTTCTCGATGTGATGTGTTTTTTTGTAATAGGGCATTCTTCATATTTTACGTACTCGGGAATGTTTTTTTACGTTTGCATATGTGATGTGTTATTCTTCGAGATGGGATGTTTTAGCATGTTTTTTGTTTTTTGAATTAGCAAACGGGTACATAAATGAGAACAGCGTCTCATCTTCAGAGTAAGATCGAAATGGAGAGGGAAAGTTAAGCGATGTCGGGTGCGGTTGGAAGTTGGATGGGTGCCCGCTAGGGACACGTTACCTTTTGTCTGGGGTATTACGATTGAATATCTATTTTAACAGTCGTTAAAGAAGTTAAGTCGATAAATATAAGTTGAACAGGTCTAGTTGATTTGTAAATATCTCACACGTTTCGTCGTTAACCTGTCTTCCATAACCATAAGTCACCTATTGATGACACTTATGGCGGAGCGGTCACTGATCCTGGTCTAAATTGCGAAGGATATCGGGTTCGACCCTCGGCCGGACAAAACGATGAATTTAGATTTCTGTTCTGGTTGTTTTATGTATTTGTCTTTGTATTTGTCAAGGCACCCGACATAAGAAAAATAGTGTGGGGCTATAACTGGGAGGATGTCGAATAGTTGTTTTTTCGACCACAACATATGGTACCGTTAAACCGGTTTTCAGACAACCATACATGTTTCCGTTTCGCGGCATTACCACACGTGCGCCCACTCGTTTAGTACCGGTTATAGTGGCTAGCCATCCGACGTGACTCTGGAGATATTTTTAAGGGTTCCGTAAGTTTATTATTAATATACTATGAATTTTATAATGTATTATATTATTAATTGTCGAGGGTGCGTGGATGCCAATATAATACGTGTAGCTGAGTCCACACCATTATACTACTGTTAATGCATATTAAGCAAATTATAAAAACATAACCCCTCCTAGACAGTCGGCTAAAAAAGAACCCCGACTGTTTAATAACAGATAGTCCATAGTGACACACACAAACTACAGAAAAACTATCAAAACTAAGTTTAGCTAAGACTTCATACTTTTTACACCGTTTCATTTCTTATACTTTCATTTCAAAGTTCTAGTGGACTTTTGTTTACTTCCCTTTTAATTCATATCAAACACGTGTGATGTTTAGAAGACGTTACGTTTACAGTGTAAGTAAAATGCGTTAAAATTCCATTACATTTTCTTTATAATGATCTGAAAAATTACATGACAGTTTCATAAATAAAATTCTATTTCTGTAGTATAAATAGTGCCGGACAAAAATTTTATGCGGCCGACTTAGACAAAAAATAAAAAAGATAGATCACAAGTCGAGAAAAAATGAAGCATAATTTTTGCTTATTTGCGCGGTAAATGTCGAATGCGTTTAGTTTAGAATCTTGAACGACACATATTTGTACGATAAAAAAAGTATAAAACGCAGTGCAACACGCGGTTTACATTTAGACATATCTACGTAATTATAAAATTAATAATGAAGTGTTACAAAATCTCAATATTTACAAATTTTAATAAGTTTTCAAAGCCCATTAAACGTCCAAATGCAAAGTTTTGCTAGAAATAGTTTACTGTAACAGATTTTAAAAGAGAGTAAATTATACACCTACATACTTATCCTATACTTTATCTACCTATACTTTATCTATACGCACGATTAAATAAATCTACAAACTTACAAATCCAAATTATATTTGTGACGTTTCACGAGGCATAACTTTCTTTTTAATATACTTGACGAAGCTAACACACGCGTGCGTTATTTTTGGTCTAAGCCCATAGAGCTGTTTTTGAAGCGCCCGATAAAATTATTCACTCGCTAGTCAGTTGACGAGCAATCTATACGAATCAGATAGAACGATCACTCCAATTAGACCGGTCTGTGAGTGACATAATTTTTTGGCAGAGGCGAAGGATTTCTCGCATCGCAGCGGACCTCCGATCGGCGACCTTAACCCAATTCGTGCTAGGGCTATCAGTTTGCCACTGATTCTATGTTTTATACTTCGATCAACAATACTAAGGCTATATATTATAGAATACATTCTGTGCATTGAACTATATTTAGTCAATTGTACTGTTAGGTATTGTATTATGGGGTTAAACGACAAAAAACGGGAGATAGTAATTCTTATGGAAATAAATGTGGTGTGATGATTGAAACAAAATGATTATGTTTTAACAAATTACAGAAAAAATCCAAAACAGAAAATATTAAAAAAAAATGACATATATTATCTATGGGTAGTCACCATGGCCTCTAAATATAGCGTCCGAAGGCTATATTATCTAGCGCGTTTTTTTAGAAATAACTTCATGGGTAAAGGCGTAATTTTGATTCACTGGCGAAAATGAGTTTGGCCAAAAAGTTTTACATTGCAAGCCCCAAAAGTATTAGGTACTTACTTTAAAATTTATTTTCACTAATACAAAAATATACACAACGAATAAATAACATCTTCCCTTTGCAATGTTAAAAATACAATTTTCTTCAAAATTAAATTTAAAAATACATTTTTTCCTTAAAAATAAAGTTGGCATCCTTAATTCGGGCTCGGTCAACTCGATTGTGATTCCGATCGGACCACTTCGTGTAATTAACGTATCACTCTTACTTATGTGTATGTTTATTTTAGAGGTCGCTCAGTTAGATAGTTCGAAAGTTTGAATTTTACGATGTTTGGGTGTGGTACCACCACTATAGCTATAGTCTGGACGCTCAGATAATGCTCTCCTGACGGCTGTCATTTAGTGTCAGTTTGACACTATTACCTGTCATTCAATGTCAAAAAGACGCTTACTAGAGATTAGAATAGTAATATTTGTTTATCGAACACTTCTTACTTCTGAATAGAACTATCCTTAGGCCGCTGAAATAATAGATTCCTGACCGACAGTGTCAGAATGAACAAAAATTTAACAAATTAAATATAAAGATATACTTAATAAGCGATAATAATTATGATAAAAATTATTAATTATTAATTATGATAAAATGATGATAAAAAAATTGTTACACAAGATTATCATGAAGTCGACACTTCAAGGGAATTGGAGTGTGATACAATAGCTTTTTTATTATTGTGTATTTTGCATTATATTATTTCGAATATATCTACACGTAAACCATTATAATTTTCTTTACGCCAGTTCTATTCAGAAGTTTAAAACGATTAAGAAATGAGTAGCACTATCCCCATCAGTAGAAATGTCAACTAACATTGAATGACACCCTCCAGAATAGCCTTCTCATAACGATAGGACTATAGGTACTAACTTTTACTCTCTTTAACTGAGTACCTAAATCAATGAATTTACTTTTTTACCATACCGGTCCGCAACGCAATGGTTCCTGGGTTCGATTACCGGCTAGAAGGATATCTGAATGATGAATTTAGATTTCTGTTCTGGGTCTGGGTGTCTGTGTGGTATTTCATTTCTTCTGCTTATCTCCACTTAGAGTCCATTTTGCAAATCCTCATAACAGCATTGAGTGCTGTTGTGATCTGATTTAGAGATTCCTATTTACTCACTTTTACTTATGATGCCCACGTCTTAATATTTTTTAAATACATAGACAAACATAGTAAATGATTACCTAAAACAAATTTGTTTAGTGGAGTTTTCAACAAACACAGTAAATGTTTACATTTAAATGTACAACTTAATACATGTACTTACATAGTTCACTTTAATATAATTACGTTTAATAAAATTCCCTGTTTAAAGCGCTCCATTTGGGGTTGGTTTCAGATGTTCATAATGACAGACCTGTCTAGCTCGCTACGCCTTTTGTGTGTTAAGTCTTTAGAAACGAAAATGGCAAAGCTACCTAGCTAAAATTCTTAGGGTAGAAATATATAATTATGGTGGTGTGGCCGACTGTGGCCACAGAAAACAGCCCAAGAACTTCTACAATTTTTAATTTATCTACAATTTCAAAATTGTCAATCATAAATCAGGTCAGATGCAAAACAAAACTGTAACAATTTGAGGAAAATAATAATTAATCAAAGGTCAGTTTATAATAGCCAATCAACGCTCTCAAGTCACGTCAGCTAATTGTCTGAAATCAATGGACAGTCATATTGTACAATGCTACGTGACCCGCCAATTGATTTACGACCACAATGTAATTATCGAGCGATAAATGTCATTACATACTTATTTATCGGGTACCGAAAATGCAGCCCGATTTATCACCAAACTGCGACAATATTTCCGAATTAACTGCGCTTGTCGCAGTCTGATTACTGCAAGAGCTATCAATTATTTGTTTATTATTAACTACTAGTGCAATTGACAATCCATGACATTATCGCACTATTTACGGTAGACATAGTGTGACGGTGTTTTACGGGGTGCCTAGAGTGGAAGTTCTAACTGTCCAGCGGCCTCAGAAAGGACAGAAGCATATGTAGTTCTGACGGTGCGGCTAGAAAAGCGCTCGCCGGAGCTGAGCTGGCTGGCATTCCGTGTTGAGATCACGCAGTCCCTTTTGCAGCGTTAAAGACGACCTCCGACCTTCCGGACGATCCGGATTGGTTCTACCATCTTTCAAAACGTCACTACGTACAGATCTGATCCGCATGCGTTCTTCTTATGCGTGGATAAAAAAGTTTTTACAAATCGCTGTAGAAATGTAATAAGATAAATTAAAAGCCTAATTCAGCATAAGTAAATAAACAGGAGATGCGTAATAGGTACATTAGGAAATTATATCTCACCTTTGCCCCTGAGAATTTCCGAGAAATTTCTGGTGATACAATTTACATACCTAAATAGAAATACCGAGAAAAGTAACAAAGAAAACTTGACAGACGGGAGATCTGCGATGGGAAACAATTTCTTGTTTAAGTTAAAGACGCAAGATGAAGTCTAGGCGGCCTCATTCAGCAATGCCCACGCAATTTGCTGAAACAACTCTCTGTAGCTTCTTCTAAAGCGTGTTATACACTATCCGTGTCTATTGGTACAAATTACAAACCAAGTTACGATACGATAATTGCATTTTACTGCTAATGCTCAATATTGTGGGACACTTTTCTTAACGAAATCCACTTCCTTTTTTTGTAGTAGAAGGCGACTGATCCAATCAATATAGGTGATGAGGACTGTCTCACTGCAAAGTTCTTCATCCATTGCTCTCAAATAGGTACACATAACTATTATACGATGAAATGTGCCTAATCATCATGATTTTTTTGCCCAGGCCTATTAAAGGAATGTATACAATATAAAAAGTTTTATAATTTTCACCGCGACTTTAAAATACGCTTTATTTATCTATAAAACTAAATAACACTATAATAACAAGATAGGATATGTGGTTATATAACACGGATGTAGGTACGAATATAAATGAAATAATTTCCTCGCTGACCACATCCGATAGGCACATGCATAAACCACCTAACAATAAATAAAACGCCAAAAAAATTCTAGCGTAAAATTCGTCGTGACGTAAAATAACTGTTGTCGAGGTCAATTTACATAATAAATTATTTCGTTCATCGACTCAGAAAGAACACCGTGGATCAAGTTTGAAACTGGAATTACGGTTTTTGGGTTTCAAATTTATTTATAGAGCCATCCCTTTCCAGTGGCCGCTTAAACGGAATGAATGTTGTCTTTGAACTTTTACTTTCGAAGCGAAAAGGTTAAGTGACCTTAATCATGATAATTTCTAAAATAAACATTGTCTAAATTAATTTCTTTGGGATTGGTCATATTGTGCCCGTCCTACTTAAAGTTTGCCTTCATACTCTAGGTAGATTTTTAAATAGTACTATGAGAAATGTAGCTACATAAATAAATTTTGTGTTTTAACATAGCTCTATTTCTCCTTGCTAGGAATTTGTCTCTTCCTGCAACTAGAGGAGGACTAAATTGTAAAGTATAACAAGAAGATAATATTATTTTAAGAATGGATGTTTCCAACCGTCCGGGAAGTCTCCGACTAAACTCAACCGCTGCTATTCAATACCTTTAACTGCCTAACTTTATCTACGAAGCACGAAAATACGTGTAAAGGATGAGCGGTCACCCATCCACCTCAACGTTACTTAACTTTACATCTGTTATCTACACAAGCCACTAAACTGTTCACGCTTATCATAGATTTATATAAACAACTAGCTGATCCCCGCGGTTTCACCCGCGTTAAAAAGTAAAAAGGAATACATACATATGTAAACATAGGTAACACCCCGCGCTCCCGCGAGGGGGCCCGCGTGAGCGTGGCGGGCGTGCTAATACTTTTTTCGAAAATTAAAGTAGCCTATGTTACGCCTTAGACCTTCAGCTATCTTCCAGTGAAAGTCCAATCAAAATCGGTCCAGCTGTTTAGAAGATTAGCTCAGCCAAACAGACAGACAGACAGACAGACAATTTTTTTTTAAATTGCATTTTCGTTATAGGTATCG
>DWPV01004064.1:0-14136 GCA_018251915.1 Urbanus proteus proteus
AATTAAAATATTATTTTAATAGAATTGAACCCTTTATTATTTTTTTATATATAATCATTACAGGTTTAAGGACTTAAAGCGATAGTGGAACATAAACATATATAAAATAACACATATAGTGTAACTAGAATATCTATCATCATTCGTTAGGGCACATCCCTAGTTATGCTGAATAGAATTAGGTTAACGACAAAATAATGCAGTATAGAACGTAATACGAATTACAGCTTTGCATGTGACTTCTTAAACTTTTCACATATGCAAGTATTGAAATGTAAATGTATGTTAAATAGACCTTTTTAGTTGGGATGCGGAAGCAAAAAACGATTAATGAAATTTTCACTAAAGATAATAATATTTTTTGTTCCGTATTTAAATGGAAATTATAAATAAATATTTTAGGTAGCTCGAGTAGGGTTCAACCGGGGAAGTACCTGCCATCGTCATATTAGCGGAAAGCAGTTTTTATATTTAGTTGCCAATGGTGTGGTTGGCGTTTCGCATACAATGAGATCTTTTTGATGATGATCTTGGTCTTCAAGAGTAATTAACAGTAATTAACTTCAGATAAAACCCTTGTTCTATAAGAAGTTGGTATAGGCTGCATAATCCACTTCCTACTCGGTGGACTGCATGCTCGTTTGCTACCTTGATATCATAAAAAAGGTCGGAAATCGTAACTGCGATGTTACATATGTATGCCATAGTGATAATAACGTTATCTTTAAGCATGTTATTTTTTGGTCAATCACTAGTCTATCGTTGCCAGTATCTTCATTCTTATAAATCTACTAGTTTTTAGTAGTTTCTAGTACTAGTAGCACTAGTTTCTAGTTGTTAGACTTACATTTTTACAAGATTTATTAATGAACCGTATTCCTCCTTGATACAATACATTGGAAGCACAAAGTTACAATTACCTAATGCTTATACACGTATCCAGCCGTTACAAGTTAATATATCGTTTAATATAACCTCTCTCCGGCCCAAGCAATAGAAAATTAACTTATTTCGAACACAAGAACACGGCGACATTATTAAATAAGTTCACCGTTCGAATGTGCGCGAGCCTCAATATTTCCATGCATCATGAATAATACATGAGGACCCGAGATCACTAATGACACCTATTACTTTTATTCTGCGATCCAGAGCCGACAATTCGCGAATTTCGTGATTTCACCCCTGGAAAGCGTTATTTGTGTTTCCTTTGTCAATGTTATTGTCGCTTTGATAGCAGGAAGCGTTTTCAATGTCTATTTCCATAACTAGCTGTTGCTTGTTATTCAAATGTTTATAGGGAGTTATTATACTGCGGATTGATGGTGGTAGCGCCTCTGCTACATTTATGTCTTTAAGCAGAAGATACTTCGAATCTGAGTCTTCTAAAAAAAACAAAAATCCGATTAGGTAGGTATATCTGTACATAACAAAATATTTAGCGTATATTTTAATGATGATTATTAAAATTTTTCGTGTAGTATAATGCTGAAAAATTATGTTATACGATATACTTTTCATTGTGAAAAGACATCTACACCGGTTAAAAAATACAGAACTTTTTAGGGAAAAGGGACAGGTTAAATATGATTGTTTGTAAGCAATCTTTAAATACTTACCTAAGTCTAAAAATCCTAAAAGTACCTAATTCTTAGAAATCTTGAAGGAAATGTTTTGAACTTTTAGGTCGTTTCCAATGTCGATAGGTAATGAGTACCAACCCAAGGACCGTCCTGTTACAAATTTAGCGAAAATTTATTTCCTCTGAACCTCGATCCAAATCAAACTTTTTACTTTAGGAACGTCGGAAAATAAATTGGCTGGGACTTCACAACTACCGCTTTTTCTTAAAATTCTTTGAAGTTGTCAATACAGTCGCTTTGGGCCACTGGATCGAACAGATTGCCAGTATTTTTGAATAGACCTAACTTTGAAATGCTGCCTTTATCAGCCTTTTTAGGGCACCTCTAATGGAAAAACGGAATCCTTTATACGTAATTCAATATGTGAATGTATTGAATAAATTATGATACAGTGTAAAGGTTCTATTCATTGCCTTTAAGATTAAAGATCCACATATTATTTCGTAAGCTAAGCAACAAAAAAAACAATATTCAGGTACATGGAAAACGAGTTTGTTACCGTAAATTACTTTAGGAAATTATGGCTAAACTACAGTGCAAGAAGTTTTTTTATCCGAATACAAATTGTAGCTACTATTTTCCAAATACCACAAAAGCATATTATTACATTCATGTTCATTCGATAATTATAAAAGGATTATGTTAAAAATTACCATTAAACCCGATATTTCAGCTCATTTATTTTCCGATAATATCTGTAGCGGCGCAAAGGATATCAGTTTTCATTATAATTCCGCTGGTGATAACCAAATTGTGTCCTGAATGACACAGACTGGACAAAATCGGGCATGCAAACAAAATTTCCCAGGCTATTTTGGAACGAGCACGCCATAAACACACTAATTCTCTAAATTCTAAAGCACAAAATTGTGTGGCAGCGTTTTTCTAATTAGAATGCGCTTTTAGTAGGTGACGTAAAACTGTTTTTTGAAGAAGATTAATTAGGGAAGACTAAGCTCTTTTCTGTTTATTGGAAGAGTGGAAGACATTTGCAAAATAAATATTCTTTTTTTTAAATACGTGTCTATAATTCTTAAAATGCTAGTTGGTAAGATAATTTGTATTACCCGGGATATTGCGAGATTGCATCATTTTGACTTATCGCGTCTCATTAAAATATTCAAGTAGTATATAACTATATGTATAACTGTATAAGAGAGACTTCAAGATTTATCCACTGATAAATCTTGCAGTGTCTCTTAAATCGTACATCTAAGTTAAATGACACTGACGATTTTATTTAAACCTAAATAACTAAAAAAATAATTATTGACATGCATATATTTTAAAATAAAATACACCCACTTTAATTAAGATATTTCGACCTTTGGTATATAATCAGATAAAAGGAAATTCAAAAAAAGCTTTTATTAATGCAGAAGCAGAAATATTCACTTTTAGAATGTTAACTGCAAGCTCTTGTAAATTAATTGCAAGAATAGAGTAAAACGGGCGCTCGAGTCAGTCTAATTCTCTTGAGGATTAGTCGAGAATGACCTCGCGAATGGAGCTCCACTCAAGGCATATCTGACTTGTTTAATTAATTTTCCTTCATTCCTCTACGTGACATATTAGGGTGTGCAATTTTCATATTTAAATATCACTTCAAATTTTCAATTATTGATGAATTGAAAATTGAAATTGAAGTGAAATTTAAATGTTTTATTTAGGTACTTGTTTAATTTATACAATTATCATGGTACCCATAAAAAGTCTTTTTTTACACTTTTTAAAGCTCGTAAAAATCGTTTCAAAAATACGTAAGTATCTACTGCTGTTTGAAGATTTTGTTTTTTTAATGACAGAAATATCAAACAAGCGTACAATCCATCTGTTTCAAAGTAACTATTGATACCCATAAACATCTGTAATATAACTTACAACGCATCACTAACTATTACGTCAGCATACTTAATGCAATTAATACATTGGTATACTATTTGAAACAACCAGTCAATTACCTAACATTTATTAGGTACTCTACAGCTACGTCCAGTACTACAACTACACATAAGTAGGTACCTATATTTGATTAATGATTCCGATCTATTCCGCTCCATTGTATATCGTTCATGCGAGTGATTTTCAAGCCAATGTAGTTCAACTATAGGTACATATGTCACTTAAAAGTGATTTCCTTATATCTATTTTGACAAGATAACGATGTCTCCCGAATCTCCGAAAACCAGCTAGGTAAATATCAATCTCATAATCGAACTATATAATTTTATTTAGAGATCAGGTAATCTGAATTTTTTATAATTTATTCTGTAACCCAATCAGAAGCCTAGTTTTGTTTTTATATAAAAGATTATATAAAATTCTTTACTTCTAATTGAATCCTGTTAGATAGCATATTCAGTAAACGCTATATCAGTTAGGTACTCCTTGCTATTGAAATAAAAAGCTTACTTTTAAAGTAATTAAACCTATTCAAAGTACAAACGGGATAGAGAACCGTCTACGAGGTAGGTGATGAATAAAACATGTTAATGTGAGAGCTTGCCCCTAGGCTAAGGCTTCTCCGAACTAGCTCGAATAACAAGTGGGAAGATAATTGAATATTATAGTAAAAATATTGTTTGATTCAAGACTGAACAAGCGCTACAACTTTTATATAAAATCACGGTGAAAACTAGAAGAAAATATTCAACAATGTTTATCATAGAATAGGTAACGTGGAAATAAAATTATAATAAAAAGCGTTGAAGTACCTAAATTGGTAATGGGTTAAAATAAAAGTTAACATCCTCATAAACAAAAGATTCACAGACCTGACCTTCACAAGTTAGTAGGAGTCAGAATAAAATAGAACCCTTATTCACGAGTCGGGTCATATGTCTGTAACAATCAACTTCCTCAGAAAGTAAGTGACTGCAACAAAGATATATCCTAGTAATAAAGTGTTCGGCCGTACCATCAAAATAAAGTAGCAATGAGCCAAAGTAAAATACGATACGTGATGACCCATTTACGATGAGGACGGTATCACGTACATGTACCCCTCTTAACAAGGGCGATGTGGACCGCACGGCAACGAGGTACATCAAAATGGATGATCTTTCAACTTGTAGAGCTATTTGATCTTTCAAGTTCACAGAAACACCATTGTCACTATGATCAACATCTTGATCAGTGACTAAATGTCACTATCGTCATTTAGCATCAGGATTAAATAATACGGCAAAAAACGCAATGTTGTTGTTGTTCTAAGACATCTATAATGCTTAAATCTTCTTAATAACGTTCGATGATGCAACATCTTCCTATGTATGCTTTTTATTAACAATGTTAAGCGGTATTCTGTTTTGTAGGGTGTGGTATGATGTAATGACCTCAATTGCTCATCTGGATGGAGCCTGACGGCGCAACGTGCTTGGAGAACTACTGTTGCGTTTCTTCGGAGATCCCAAAGTCCTCTTCGCGGCGTTGAGAACGACCACCGGGGGAGTTTTTCGTATAGGAAAAAACACGTAACCCGGCGTCGCACTCACGGCACCTACCCCACGGCACACCATGCTATCTTTTGAAGTTTTCCCCCTTAAAGACAAAAAATTCGAGGCGTTCCAACTTAGTCCTCGGGGTTGAATCGTTTGTGGCCAACCTCAGCAGCAGCCTTAATCAGCTTTAAGAGGTAGCTTATGGATATTCATAACCTACCTACTCGTCTACTATTTCTATAATGTAAAAGTCATTCTCGAAGTAACGAAAAGTTAGTAATATCGGCCTTTTAACCATTACCGTGATTTCATCCCTCATTTGGTTTATCCTACTTTATCGTCATGGGCTACGGGAGTAAATCACAATTTGGGCGCTTCGACGCTCATTGAGCACATAAATTTATTTGCGTGAAACATTGGAAAAACCTTTAATAATACCGAGAAAAGATCTATAACCCTTTAAAAAGTATGTATAATACATTTTATTTAAACCAATTTACATTTAAACGAAGCAATAGGAAACAACAAGTGACATGACATTTATAAATGTTACTAACAACATAACTATGAAATATCTCATTTTTAATTACGTTTGTCAATGACTCTTTTCAATTACTCTAGAATAAATCTATACAGATATAGTTAGATTTATAAAAAGTAGCCTGAAAACTAAATTAAAGAGGATTGCGTCGGCACAAAGAAAACGTCCTTAAAAATTTCTCCGCGACAAATATTGATATTCCGGTACCTTTAAATTTTAATGAATATTTATAATCCGTTGTAGCGTAGCGGGCGAACTTTATCAATTAATTTTCCGTAGCGCATACAATATATGCAAAGACGACGGCACATACTTATCTACATGTTCCGTAATTACAGTACCCGTAACATTATTGGTAGTTATCGTAATTAATGCAAATATTTCGCCGACAGACATGAGTCAATGACACTGTAGTCGTTTTATTCAACGATTCGATTCAACGATTAATTAGGTATTTTGAAGGGTGCGTTTATATGAAACAGCCAGCTCGACGGTTAATCATTAATTAACATGCGATTCGTCTAGTAAATGGATGGCGTGAGTTTGTAGCTATTAATTTTGGTTTCAAATTAGGAGGTAAATTCTATGACTATTTACTCCTATCTGAGTAGCTACTTGAGAAAACAAATACTTATCAATGTAAAGAAAATAATTTCGTGTAAATTATGTTTTCATATGTTTATGTATTACGAAAATTTTTCTTTAGTACCTTTTTGCGCAATATTTAAGATCACAACGAATTGTGACTTACATTAAATACATAAAGCTTAATTTATTTTTACTCTCTTCAACGATAATGAGAAGGGATTCTAAATTATTCCTAAACCAGCGTCTAATTTAGGCGCTACAGAAAAAGCTACGTCTAAAAACGTATAATCAATAACCGTATTTTGTTACTAAGTTCATTTGGAAAAGGTATTTTTATCTTTATGACTTCAAAGAATTGCGTCGAACGAAACTTTATTATTCTGAAAATGGAAATTGGAAAAAATATTTTACGTTCGACATTTGATAGAATTTAAATAAAGGACAAGAAACAAACATATAACACAATACCTACTACTTCAATTGTGAAAAGGAACAGGAGTGAATGGCGATATCGTCTTGTTACTTGAGATGAAACATTGATATTGACTTCACGAAGAAGCGAGTTCGGAATTTTGTTGCGATACATGTAAAGTACTGTATACTCGTGCCATCAAAAACAAGTAGGTATGAGACTTGTTTATCAAAATACCATCGAACACAAAAAAACGAGCTAAAGTTAAAACTGTAGACTCATTGTCACTCAAAAGTTAATTATTAAGTTAATGGTCTCTTTGTAAATACACTTTTAGGAAGAAGGGAATTGTAAATAAAGGAAAAATGTATCAATGAACTATAAACCAATCAAAAAATAATAAAGACATTGACTACACTACATTAAAACATATTCGCTAGTAATGCACAGTGCAAATAATGAATCTCGGTTATTTTCTGTACCTAAGCTAAATCCTCCAAATAATATTGAAATGGTAGTTTGTCGTGCCATGTTAGATACGTAGTAACCCCATGGCTGCAGCCTTGACCGACTTCGTGAATTTTATTGTTATAGGGTGTTTGAACACGTAATGTTCACTTCGCGGTAAAGTGAAATGAAGGTGTACTCACATATTTTTACAAAGTAGTTCTACACACAAACAACAAATAAACAAAGTGCACAGGGTTTTGCCGAGCAATCATATATTTTTTTCAAAGGGGGATCTTTCTCCAGGCTAGGTCATCTTAAGGAGCTGCTGTTCTTAGACATTCTTAATGCCTACTCGTACAGATGTCTTTGGGCAGTAGTGGTCACAAACTATCAGATGAACTGTATTCTTGTTATCTGCTTCAATTAAAAAACCTGCGAGATATCGCATAATTATACTTATAGTATACCTACTTTTACGAAATCTTG
Organism: Urbanus proteus proteus; assembly: GCA_018251915.1. Taxonomy (NCBI): domain Eukaryota; kingdom Metazoa; phylum Arthropoda; class Insecta; order Lepidoptera; family Hesperiidae; genus Urbanus; species Urbanus proteus. The sequence goes on from DWPV01004064.1 coordinate 7,561, forward strand.
TATCAGTTCAAAATATCTTTTGCAAGTTATAAAATAGCCTATAAATTCCGAGAACAAATAATTGCTTTATAATGAAACTCTGTCAACCCTTCAAAGCCTTGGGTTCCCTTGAGGATGTTGATTGTATCATTGTGACAAATCTTAGGGGAGTTCACGAGACAGCCCTCGAATCATAAACCACGATGGAATTTGCTTTTGCATTCTGTATAATCTTATCGCTTAAATAATATTAAAGTATTTTTTTAACATTAATTGCGTAATATTTGTAAAATATTGAAACTAAAGTTAATTTTAGTCTGAATAGAAATTTTTGTCTGATCATGAAATTTCAATGAGTCGATTTTAAGGACTTTAAAGAAAAGTTTTTTAATTTTGAAAGTAAATATCAATCCCTATTTTTCTCATAGAAAACATAATTGAATATTGTCATAACAGAATTCATATCATCTTTCGTATAATACAGCTATATAAAACATTGGTACTCTGTAGTTTTAAATATCACAGCGAACCGTGCAAAGCAGAATCCAAGCTTCACATTGCACTTATTTGTCATCAAAAGTTACGTTAAGCCACAATATAGTGAATTTCCCTGGAGCCTCTCTATTAAAGCGACCAATAACATTTTATACTGCAATGAAGACTTTCTAGATCGAGCGACTCAAAGGAGTCTGAAGTAGGTATAAAACACAATCCGAGAGCTGTTTAATTCTATGTAGATGCAACATTTTTTATGTCCCACTGCTGGGCATAGATTCCTCTAAAGAATAAGAGTGCTGAAGTGTACTTCACATTGTTAAAGTGTGGATTGGTGGAGGCAGATTCAGTTTAGCGACAAACCCGTCAGGTTTTGGTATACCTACGGTTACCGTCGGTTACCGATATCAGGTTTTTAACCACTTATAAAACTTTCGATGACATTTTAAAACTACACTTCACTATACTGACATTGCTTAATCATATATTCGTAGATAGATTGATATCTACAAAAGCCATGGAGCTACATGCCGTCATGCGTCGCGCTTTGCCGTACACAATACGTTAATTAAGAGCTTAATATGGAATTCCCTTATGACCGTATGAAAATGACAATCACAAGTCATATTAAAACCCAGTGAGAATAGGACAAAGCAGACCAAATCGGACTGTTTTCTGTCGGCAATGGCCTTAATACTAGTTACGATATGTGCACTAAAATATGGCGCTAGTTTGTTAAACTTTTTAAATCTAGGCGTATATTAGCTAGACAAGAGGAACCACCAAAGTTTTGCTTTAAAGAAAAATACTTTTCACGCATGTATGAAGTACATGCTAAAATATTATAGCTTTACTTATACTGCGAAAGAAATAGCACGCCTTGTGTTTTTTCATGATAAAAGGCTGGCTATGCATTCCGTCTCATGTTTAACATGTGGTTACTGGTACCCATCGCTATCAACTAACATATTAAAAATGTGGGAGTCTTATTTGATATACCGTCACCATTTTCGGACGAAAAATGTTCCTCACGGTAAATTTATCAAATCTTTACCCACCATTTAAGTTTTTAAAGCTACATTTGTTAAAGAATATTGCTGTAAGTACATATCTATGTGTATATTTAATATGACTGTTGAATTTCGAAAAGATTATTTACAATCCACACAAAATTTCAGTAGACGTTTTACGTGGGAGTTTTTCGAGCCGGGAGCGTTGAATTCAATTTCTGTAGGATTACTTTTTGTCATTGAGTCGTGCCGTTACTTATCCTCTTATCTAGCGCGATAGTGACATACCAACAGGAATATTCCATTTATCATCGGAATAAAGATATGTTATTGTTATATATGTAAAGATTGTTCGCTAACACTTGTAATACGCAACTTAGTGGCTGGAATTTGACCTCTCGATCAGGGACAAAGTGTTGAATTCCAGGTATTACAAAATAGTTATTATTGCTTATGATAACAGTGCAGGAACACACGCCTAGAAATATAAAAACGTTCTCATAGATATATAAAGTCTACATCAAATTGCATTTGACTAATGCGATTGACTTTGGCTCAAAACCGTCTCATTCAGAAAGAAGACCCGTGCCCAGCATTGAGACAGGAATGGATTGACGACTCGTAGTAAAATATTAAAGACGTCTGAAATTTTGAGAGATTACGTATTAAAGCTAGATCATTTTCTCGACAAGAAGGGTAATCCTTAAATTTTATAGACAGTAATATAAATGACACAAGATTTTAATAGCACGGTTGACAGTTTGACCCTCGGGCTTAATTAACTTTCGATGGTAATTACCCTGAGTCGTCTGTGATAACAGATAGATATGGATTTATAAATAGGAATAATAATAATATATAGATCCAGTTTTTATTTTTAATTAATGTAAGTATAGTAGGTATTGCTGTAACATCTTTATTGAGCGAAAAAAATTAAACATGATGAGAAATTATAATATAATTAGATTTTGTTATTTAATTCCTCTCGCCCCGTAGAAACTTTTAAAATAACAATTTCTCCTTTCTCCGTAATAGACTGTGGCTTGTGGTTTGATAGAGCAGGCGTTAATCCAAATTAGTTTGCTGTAACTCAATTATAATCTAGTTTCGTATTCGAAAATTTACCGCACCAAAGTCAAATATTATCATATGCCTTATTATAACATTATGAACAAGGATGTAATTAGTTACTGATTATAATTATGTTATGAAACATATTTTCTTGTGGTGTAATTAATTTGACATTGGTAGCATTCTTGTTTTTACTATATTTGTAATCTTTAACTTTATTCATTGATCTTATTGTTATGTTTGACTTTAAACTTGGCTAATAAAATTAAGTTTCAGTATGAATACTGATTTGATATGTTTATTCTTTTTTCAACGTTAAACGCTGTGGTGATCGGCAGTTCTAATATTTTTTATAGTTTTTCAAGTTACTAATGAGCAACAGCAACTGCGTTATTCCGCAGCATAAAACAGACCTATCGTTAATAATTATAAAGGGACTTTTAATTGGAATTTAAATTCTATTTGAATTATAACTGTTTTTGTCATCAACAACAACACATTGTCTGCGAGGGCCGTCCGTAACAATGGCACAGCGACTCGCCTCTTCACTGTTTTGTTCTCCTATTCTTCTTGCTGACATTATTACTTCACCCTTTGTCTTCTTTAGACCGTGTAACACGTGAAAATACAATCGTCAAGTGGTGACGTGTATGTTTAAGTAACGTCCAAGTCGACACACTTGTCTGTGCAATTAAATTGTTGTGACATTCAAATTGAATTCCAATTATTTTTCTTATTTAATTGGTCCACAAACTATCAATTCCTTCCTCGTAATAAAATATATATTCGATTTAACAATATACGTAATTTTCATGTTACTATTCATTTGAATATTTTTGTGAGTACTAGTAGATATAGCAAGATAAAACGAGATACATAATATAGTTTCAGTTTTCAGTTATTACACTTGTGTATTACTACTACAAATAAATACCCAGACAAAAAATAAATATTTAAAAAAGATTAATCATTAAAATATCCGCTTAGACGGTTTCGAACCAGAAACTTGCACGGTAGACCGCCACATTGAACATTTTTCCACGCTCAGTGAAGCCCAAAACAGTGCTTGTATATTGAAATGTACAATATTTAAACCTCTCGGGCTTATTGTGGCAAATAAAGAGAAAATTATATTTAGAGTTGGCATACAATGAGCCTTTTCAAATATTTTATGACAATATGATATCAGTATATCTTTATTAAAATTAAACCTTTGAAAGCTATTGTATGGATAAGACGCGAACCATTTCTTAGTCATCATTAATATTTAGGAACGTGGCAGAGATATTACAGAAACAAGATTTTTAAAAGTATTTAGCCCAAAATCTCCAAACATTTAAGACATTTGAACCTCCAAAAGTCAAATTATTGTAGATCAAGAAATAAAAGGATCCCAGAATATCCAGAATATAAATTGAAGACTAAGGCTGTACTTTCTAGCGGAGCGACATTGAAGGAATTCGCTCGAAAATGTCAACGGAGTGCTTTCTTGTGGACATTCTTTGACCGCAACTGCGAAGTACGGAACACTTTTCTGCACTTAGCCCCAGCTCACCCGTTTCTTTACATCTAACCGGATGGTATGTGACCGCAATTCTCCAGTGGAAAAATGAAGACGCTTATTTCTCCCGGAAAATAAATGGCGTTAGATGCCCCTGTCTCGTAGATTGTGGCAGTCAAAATAAAGCCCATTGTTGGTTGCAATTACGGAAACCTTAATACGGCGACTCCGGAACAATTTATGAGGCTTTCACTTCTCGGGGAATTGTGAGTTCTTTTTTAGAATTGTGTCACGTAACGAAGTGACCATTCGGATTTCAAATAATGTATATCAACACGTATACAATCACATACCTATGTATATAGGAAGACATACTTAGGTATCCGAGGCATTCCGACTTAGATCTCAGGGGTAGCAACACATCCGTGACCGACTTCAGGTAGGAACATCGTTCAGACATACCTATATGTAGTTATCCACTCAAAGCCAACACGCATATTGCTTTTGAAGGAGCGTGCCCGGGATTTGAACCCGGACTTCGGTGTTAACAATCAAAGATCTAGTACTCGTATTTTAATGTAATTGATCTGCGAAACTGTATTCTACACTTGATTGATTATCGTTGATTGATTGACTGTCAAAGTTAAAATGGTTGGTTAAATTAAATCGTAAATACTAATTCGTCCTCACTAATTATTATGCAAGCAATGTTTACGTCGATCATGTACGACTGTTGGGTTTTAATGAGCGAATCAGTGTTTAATTGTCATTCATACGACGAAAACCGAATTGTGACAATAAGCAACATAATTAATTTAAACTCTAATAAAGGAAAATACATAATTGTTAAACATTAAATTCGCGCATTTTTATCGTCGTAACCTTTGGTCTCTTCTGCATTTTGAATAAACCAATACTTAGTTTAAAATATGGAAGTGATTTATTAAGGTCTAATATCGAAATACTGTAATTAATTTTAGCACCGACACATAAGAGGCAGCCTAAAATAGTCCCTTAAATTAATTTAGGTTGAATCCAGGTGTCTTAGCACTACGAAATATTAGTTGTAATATATCTTGTACCGAAAATACATGTAATTTAATTAGTACAAGCTACCGTGAGTTTTAGAGTTACCTAATAATTACGAGTACAATATATGGATTAGTACATTGTTTCAATATATCATGTAAAACGCCTTATAAACCTTCGTCGTATATTTACTTAACCTATTGTTACAAAAAAGTTACAATTTGTGTCATGCAGCATATGTCCTATGTCCTACAAAATTGTAACCTAGTAAAATTATTTACATCCTTGTAAAATGAAATTATACCTTATGGATCCTTGTAGGATATCTTGACATCTCTTTATTATGGTAAAAATCTTTTACGTTTCTATAGGTATGGATTAATTGAGCGATAAATACCCGTTTTAAACCAAACAGTGCTTAAAACTCAAAACTACCCCGGCATAACAAAGTTATACCTCCATGTGTCGTTGCTGCCACCTTTCTAATTAGGATAAGTACTTCTAACATACTTGTAACAATGAAGATCATACAAAACAGTAATAACGTAACCGAATTTATCGCGTATTGGTGTCAATGGCGTTATTTGTCGTGTCACGCACTAATAGGGGCTAGGGTGGGGCTTTCACTAGTCAAACCGATAAGGCGGCTATATGTTATCAGACAGACATTACTCGTATATTACTTACTAGAAATAACTTAAAATATATTTTCTAATCACTTTAAATTACTAAGTAATACGTTGGATTTGCTGTGTAGTAACGTAACAAAGTCGTAAAGAGAGAATTAGCTCCATTTTTTTTAATTTGAGACCGACACGTCACGAATAGCACCAGCTCCCTCTCTTTTCATGGATGTCGAAAGGGGCGATTAAGGTAAAAAATAAGGATATGGATAGCAGCGCCTTCCAGTGTAACATACCACGGTCATCATTGTGTATTCACCACTATATACAAAAATCCCAATCAGGGGAGGCGTCTTCCTAGCAGTAGATGTCAAAACTCTGGTGGAATTTATTCATCAGGGAAACTTTAAATTTATAGATTCGGTTAATCATCAGTTAGTTGAAATACACAGACGAGCAATAAACTAACCGTAACTATAGATTAAATAACATAAATCAATATCAACAAACAGAGTCATGACCATCCCTTAGTAGAAAGGCCATAAAACGTTCAGGTTTACTGAATTTATCGACTATTCTTGTCAGTGCCTTTGTTTGTCGTGTAAAACATTAATAGGGCGGGGCTGTGGCTTTCATTAGTCAACAATCCGATAAATTGACAGTTTGTTTACTGTCAATTACTATTTTGTACCTACTCGTTAACCAAATTCAAAAGGAGGTATCCGTTTCATTAATATGAAACATCAAAATTAATGGAATCTCTTAAATACTGATGAACTGATAATTGCGTTATATTTAAGACTAGCTTTTGCCCGCAGCTTCGCTCACGTGGACTACTGAAATGGGATGAAGATTTTCTATGCATTAA
>DWPV01004065.1:0-14135 GCA_018251915.1 Urbanus proteus proteus
AAAATTACTCTAACTCACGTCTATCGAAAATAAAAAAAAAAAATAAAGAATGTAAAAAAATTGGTGCCCCGCCAATCTGAGCAATTACTAGATCGATTTAGAGGAAACTTTTATGCAATGAGATGGTAGTGCGCTCACTATACCGGTCTGACACGATTCAAGTTCAGCTCTCGATCAGATAAATATAATAATCATGAATTTAGATTTCTGTTCCGGGTTTTTCTGTATTCATGTTTGTGTTCATGGCACCCAAGCCCCAGGAATGTATTCTAGTATGGGGCTATAACAGTTGAAAATAACATAATATATAGCATACTTTAATTGTAATGTACCAATTAAGTTATGCGATAAATTAGAAAACGCGCGTGAAACTCGCGGGAAAACACGCCTGATAAAACTACATCAAGTCATTTTAATTAATTTTTTACATTAATACCTATAGGTACACGGATATTTCCTGGAATAGATTAACAAAATAGATTCTTTGAATGGAATTATTAATTTAAGTATTTACATTATTCATTTATTGACCTTGTTTTAATTGATTTCTATTACTTACTGAAAGTATTTTACAAATTTAATACATAATATAGCTTATGGTGACCTATGAACTATGAAAATATATGTTTATGAAGCGTTCCACTTTAATCTTCAAAACCATATTGTGAACCTCATATCCTATTTATTTTTCATCTAATCTTAAGTACCTATTTAATATCAGACAACGGAAAATCTATCGGATTCTCTTTTATAAGTAGATGCAGGGAACACCCTGTATTGTTTTTGTTGTAAACTTAACACAACTTAATTCGTATCGTACGTAAATGACTGAATTTCATTTAGCTTTAACGATTTGTCCTAGATGTCGTTTAGTGCGAGTCTACAGAAAATAGAAGACAGGCTAACCAACTCACCCTTATAGTTTTTGGGCCTCTGGTCGTCTAACCCAGGTTGCTCCCATACCAGCACGTGAGCGCTTCTAGACTTCGATACCATGGTGAAAAACGCGAGAACTAAGCGAGAACTAAGTTAAAACGGGTGTTAAGTTACGTTACGTTAACGTTGCGTTTACGTTACGTTGGTGGGATTACCAACGGTGGGCACGGGGTTGGACATGGACATGTTGGAGGGATGTAGGACGAGCGAGGGAGCACTGGCGTCGACGCGAAGTGAGCGCGGTAGGTGGAAGTCGGACGTCGCGAGCGAGCTGTAAATATAGATAGCGCGGGAGTGTGTGCGCGGAATGTGCTTGTCGATGTCATTAGAAATAGTAATAGAATAAAATTAATTATTAAGGATATTAGTATGCTTTGCTGGCAAGGTTTAAAATGACGTGACGTGACTCTACGGTATTTTCTTACGTTATACTGGCAATGATAAATCGTTGTTATCTAGAGTGTAAAATAAAATTAATTTAGATAGACTTCTTCAATGTAAAATAAATTTAATTTGTGTGTTATAGTCCAAATTGACTTAAACAGCTTTCGTATACCTTAATGTGTCGTACACCCTTCCTAATTAGAATATTGGATGAGCAAAGAAGAGTAGGTATGAACTATTTGTCATATTTTTCAAAAGACGAAAATCCTCGATTTTAGGAGTCGATTTATGTAAGTTTTATAAAAATATTTGTTAAATAAAACGTAATATGCGCATTTTTGCACACTAAGCTCCCGAGCTATGAAGGTGCGGGGCGCGCGGCGCACCACGCGGCGTCGGCGTGAGGTGACGTCATTGTCGAAGTTTTTGCTGAACCACTGAAAGCGACGGAAGTTTGCCGTTTACCGCTAGCCGCTGGCCGCTCGCTAACTATTAGATAGCCGGTAACGAAATTACTAACTAAAAGTTATGACTAAACAATGTTTATAACAATAAATTAATGTTTCTGTGAAAGAAGTCTTTACATTTGTTTTATAACAATTTTTCCACTAGTGTGACTGCGCTTAGAGTTTTTCCTGGTATTCGCATTTGTAATTAATTTCACGTAGGATTCATGTCGTATTTAAATGGGGTATGTTTTGATAAATTCATAAAAATGAGCGACCTGCTGATATGGACCCTATACTCCTGTTTGCAAGTCTATTTAGGGTTTTTCCGAATATGTCCCAATTTGGATAGCGTCCGGGGACCGTCCGAAAAAAACCCGAACTCTAAGTCCGGGAAATCCATGATAACTTATGTGAGAAGAAATTTTACAAAAATCATTTTTTTCTTATTTATTTCAAAATTTACCTGTTAATATACATATTAAATTCCGAACACTTATCGTCTATATCTAGTAGGTACCTAAGCAGTAGTACAAATAACTTTTCTTTTATAACATGGGAGTAGAAAACGATCAAGCAGTCCACCTGATGGTAAGTGGCCATTGCTGCCCAAAGTAAATATTACCTGAGGTTGACCACAAATGCGTCGCTACCCCTGAGGACTAAGTTGGAACGCCTGCCTCGGATAAGTACCTATGTCTCTCTTACCACACCCTTCAAGTCAGAACATTGCCGTTTTAAAGTAAAAACAATTCTACTTATTTAAGTTAAGATTTCGTTCAATTTTAATTCAGTCTTGGCCCGTCTATGGTTAGCAAGTTCACCTTTATTAACAGCTTTACAACTGGTATTAAAATTGGCAGCAAATATTTTAATCAAAATGTTTAATCAACCTATCCGTCTGCCCCAATATTAAACACAGTATGGGTTATCGTTCATGCTTAGAATAAGGGGGATATGGCTATAATGTGTGCGGAAAACCCCAATAACCACAATATACAGTAATACCCCGACTTACGCTAATTTTAGGAAATACAGACTCCAATGAAGAAAGCATTTCTTTTACAAAACTAGGAATAAAGAAAATATTTAAATGTTGTCATAAAACAAATATTATTATAATTATAGATATTCTGTTCTCCCGTGAGAGATACTTATAAAAGTTATAATATTTTTTACGCGAGAATAGACTATGTTTGGGTCGTCAAAATACTTTGTTAGATTTTATGAAGCCTTCTACATTAAAATAACTTCGGTTGGCTATTTTATATTTGTATAATCCGAGATTTTAATGAAAAATATTGCAGTTTTCTTTAGCTTCCGGTTCCAATTAAAATAGTTTATATGTAGGTACTTATATGCTAAATTATGCCCCGACTTCGACTTACGTGGCTATCTCTTGGGCCCATCTATCGCGTAAGTCCAGGATATGACTGTACCTATTACCACAGTAACTCACTCAGTCACACTCAGACTAAAATACTTTTAGAGAAGAATCGACATCGATCAGTGTATTTATATATAGACGCCGCGGCGTGTATTTTTATAATATAGAAGTGGTAAATGGTCGAGCAGTTAATGGTAAGTGGCCACTACCGCCTAATCACATGTTTGTATGTGTAATCAACGCTAAATTAGACAAAATTTTCAAACTAGACAAATGTTTCAACTTCATTCAATAATAATGCTACATAAAAGTGCACAGTTCCATAATTAATTATCTCGGAACAAGTCAGGCAATACCTACCAGACCTACTCGTAGACAGGCAGCGGATGTTAAACCCCACGGCGAGTTATGCAAATTAATTAAATTCGCGCACTTTCTATTTTATAACACCTACGTTTATAAAAATGCATATATTGTACGATATCGACTGAATACTATCGCAAAGTTCAGATATCTAGTATTATTACTAGATATCTGAACTTTGCGTAACAATGTATTACATTGACGTCACAGTTCAAGTTTTTACTCAAACTTTGAGAGCTTTTACAGTTAATCACCCGCGAAAATATTTCAGCCACAGGTTTCAGTGAAGCGATAAGGCTTACAATACCGGTGTGTGTTTCATGCACAATTGATTAAACCTACTTAGTATTGATCAAAATTATAATAAAAAACATAACTATGTCTACTATTAATTTAAAGTATCACCTACATGATCTACAAAATTGCTGAAATACGTAGAGATACACATATAGGTCTATACGTAAGCAATTGAAGGTTCCATCAGATTCAGATAGTATCTGTCTGCCGTAAAATAAAATTCCACGTTAACTTTTCAAAATATATGAAGTACCGAAGTTACATATTATGACAAACTTAATTATCATAGGACAATAAAAACTAGGCGGCCAACCTTTCTAGTCTTATGAGGTTCACCAATTCGATATCATTCAACTACGTACGCTAATATATTACGCTAAGTGCTAAAATAGCGCGACTGTACACGATACGCCTAAATGCTTGACATTGGCAGTAACTCAATAACGGCAATATCGCCAATAACCATTCATAAACGTAGACAAACAAGCTTGGTATATCTATAGGTCTATAGTTAACGGTATGATCATGGAGAGAGATACAATAACTATGCATGTTTGATCGACGGCCGATAAGAAACATAATACAATAACCATCGCTACATACGTACAGCCTTTGAAGTATAAAAGTTCTATATATTTTTGCAAGCTATAAGTTCCAAAGTCCATTTTCAGTTTCGCGTTTTGCAACATAATCATTGTTTTAACATATCTACCGCCATCTAGTTACTGACATAAGCATAAATATCATGAATGTAGCCATCAGCGCCATCTGTTAGTGATGTATAACACTACATCTAGGCAATGCTTACTATGTTTTCTCAATTGAATAATAGAGGGCAGGAGTTATAAAGTAAAATAATAGTTTGCGGTTTTTTAAAATGGGCTCTATCCACATGTGCCGGTCTATTTAAACTTGGTTTAGTATAGACTGTATAGAGGAACGGAATTAAAGTCATACAGAGATGGGTTCCTCATTTACTGTCCTTGAAAACTAAAATCCCAAATTATTTAGTTCTCAGTTATCCTCTTGTTTTAACTTTACCACACATTTCAAACCGAAATGCACTTACGTTACATTTCTTATTTTATGGGGATTACAGGGTAGATGGAGCCACCATAGTCAAAGTTAAGGATTTTATTTAAAAGTAGAAATACATTACGTTTTGAATGTAATAAATTAGGTACGTGTAGAAATCACAATTACCATTGAGACAATGAAAGACTTTTAGATGGTAGGACTCTGGTAGGACACTACAAGTTCTCCAGACCCACAATAAAAATAAACTACACTGGCCATAAATGTACCTACGCAGTGTGACGCAAAAGTAATAAATAGTAACACCAATAAATATTAAATGTTATGCCCAGAAGTCAATTTTCTCGGTACTTAGTTAATCTATTATACTTAAATGAACAATAATTTTCAATTGTATCACGGAATCGTTTGTACAATTTGCATGCAATTTACGTATAAAGAGAATGTAGATATACAACTTTGAAGTGCACATATGTGCATGTAGGTATTTAACTATAACGACCAAAAGGATATAATTATTATGTATTTTTTGCGACGATATTTTTAACGATAGGTATTCAGCAACTCAGCTATTAGATAGTAAAAAACTAACAGGCTAGCATTCTAATCGACGTTCATAAACCTATTTATATGAAAAAGTGTGTCTGTGCATCTTGTTTTTAAGATTCTTTCTATACGACACACGAACAAGAAGTAATGTCCTAAGAATTTTAACAAATAGTACCTTTTTTTGTTGACGAGGGGAAACCTTCAAAAGGTATCCGACGCCGTGGGTGCGACGCCGGGTTTATGTGGGATTCTTACCGCACTAAAACGCCCCCGGCGGCCGCCTCAGCACTTTATAAGAGGCCTCCAGGTACTCCAAAGGGACCTAACAAGTAGTACCTACCTGTATACGCTTACCCCGTAGCACTTATAATAAGGTTGAAAGTTTTAAAGCTTTTCTTTTACGGCATTACTTTTCATAATTTCATTTAGTACCTACCATAGATTTTTTTATATAAAAGTTATTTGTTAAATATAAAAATTTTAATCGTATCCAGTCATTATCTTCTTTAAGCATTCTCTATACAAGTTATGTGGGTAAACTAGACCACTTTTACTAGACTAGTTTTTCTATCCGCAAAACTGACCTATATTATCGTCCCACGTTACGTTATGTCACCATAGCTCTAACGTACAAATTGAGTCATCTATCAACATAATGGGAATACGCGACGCATACGAGATTATCCTATCCGGATATTAACTTACAAGTTGTTAAGATGTCCTGCAATGCAACATTTTAGACCTAGACGTGACCTAGATCTAGTTTTAAAAGAAATACAAGGAACAAAAGTATGAATAGGTATACTTACAGAACAGTTAACAGTTAGGTAGACTAGAAACGGTATTAGCAATTAGTAAAACTTTTTTGTAACGATTTGTACGTCCATCAATCATTGTTATTATTAGTTACCATAAATAAATTAGTACTTTTTGTAGTCGTATAACATAATTTTGCATATATTATTTTTAGACTTTACCGTGGAATTAAAAAAAAACCCAAACAATTCAAAAACTTTCCTTTCGTTTTTTTATTATTTGCATAAATATTTATTTTTTAAATATTGTCTCTTTATCACCTTTTTCAATTTACAGACACAATTTATTTTACTCTTACGCAGTATCACATTTTATCGCTTACCTCTCGTTACGACTTATTTAGTATTTAGTTAGGTACTTATCTGCTGTTGTAATCTAATCCATTGGCTTAATTGAAGTGGTATATTTCATGCAAAAACATTTAATTCTGTATGTATCTTAAGCGCGTGTTATCCTTTATTTACTGTTATAAGAGCAAGTGCCTACTATTGTGTTAGCAGTGCGGGCACACCTTCACGTGTGACAGCGTAACGCCTGCATTGTGCCCGCAATGTGGGCCAGGCATTGTCACGGAAACTGGGCATGGGAGGATGCCGTGAACCTATTTGTACAATACATGTACAAATAGGCATATGTAATGACGGCATGGACTTTGATACCTAAATGTCTGACATGTTTCGCTCACTTAAGAAAATGCAAAAAAAATGTTTTTATTTGCTTATTCCTTTTTTAGGTAGATACTTGTAATGATATTATTAAAAATAATACAAAATTTAGTTTTTTGTGCGTCAACAATGTCTTTAATCATAATAATATTTTGCCTGTGTATTTTCTCCTTTTTCTTGTTTTTATATTTTCGACTTAACAACGTAAGAAAGTTCATTATAGTTCGAGTAAGATTTTAAAAGTATTTTCGCTCTTGTGTAGAGCTACATATTGAATTAAAGCCTACTCGTATACCTACAGCAATTACGCTTTTAGCATCGATATTTTTTGTATTACCTACATCTTATATTCTCTATTGTCACAAAATAAAACTAATTGCGACAAATGGCAATCCCTTTGTCGCAATAATAATGTATTAAGGAAAATGAAGCAAATGGCTAGGCTCTATTACTAGAACTACAATTTACGCCCATGTGAATTTATGAAGTTAGTGCTTGTAGAGTTAGGGTGTGTAGAGATAGCATATTAGTTTCTACATTAGATCTGATAACTTTTTGATAGTGCGGGCCATGATATTATCTCGGCAACGTTGGTTTTTATTATTACACTAGCTGAACCCCGCGGTTTCACCCGCATTTAAAAAGTAAAGAAGAATACATAATCAAACATAAATGTCATCCCGCTTTCCCGCGACGGCGCACGCATGCGCGTGGAGCGCGCGCTAATAGACTTTTCAAAAATTAAAATAGCCTATGTTACGCCTTAGACCTTCAGCTATCTTCCAAAGTCCCGTCAAAATCGGTCTAGCCGTTTAGAAGATTAGCTCAGCCAAACAGACAGACAGACAGACAGACAAAATTTTTTTTAATTACATTTTCGTTATAGGTATCGTGTATACTTTCATATGCATTAGGTAAGAAAATGTTATTTTGAAATCACAAACAGACACTTCAATTTTATTTATTTGTATAGATTTATGTTTTTGATGAGATTATGTTTTACTTCAAAAGCAGAGTAGCAAAGTCACTGATAGTGACATCAATGGCCGAGGTTAGCCCGATGAGGTCCGATTGGATAATAATCCGGGATTGATGCAACGGTTAGCGCTGCGACCGGACGCCAAGCCCACACCTCTAACTACACTCAATTGAGACCAGAGACGAAGTAAGGCAATAGACTCCTATATTTTCCTTGTCTTAATATTCGCGAAAAAAATGGAGTCTATGATAATATTGCATATGCTTATTTTTCTTAATTTTAAAATTTATATATTATCTGAATTCTGTAATATTACGTCTATCAAGTTGATATTAATGATGATATAGCTTAATATAATTAATTGTTATTAAAGTACTGGCAACTAACGATGGGATAAAAGGTTTAATTCCAGCCATGCATCTTTGATTTCTAGTCACGTGTACTTATTAGAAATTATTTCTCATATGTAGTACTTTACCTATCCTTTAACAGTATCAAAACATCGCGAGGAAAACTACATAGATATCTAAAAGTTTTCCGTGTATCTCTGAATACTCTCTCTCTCAAATCTCCCAAAACTCTCAAATCTGAGGGGCATCTACCAATCCACTGTTGCCCAGCAATGGGACCGTATGAGGTTGAGGGTTGAGGTTTTTTGACTATCGTATCATTAGAAGTGTACCTAATTGCCTTTGAATAACTATTCTCGCAATTGATCTAAGTCTATATAGGTTCCTACTCGACGTTGGGAGTCATACGATCATTACTATACATAAGAACTCTATTATAAAATTGTAACGGAGCTGTGACTGTCCATAGTGTCCACAAACTGACGAATACAATATTTTCGCTCTCGAGACCGCGCGACTTACTTAAAAAAAACCAAAAAATAATCCCTACATTAATAGCCCCATCGGATACGGATCTAAGAGCCCCACGCTAGGATTTTCTCCGGTCATGGACACACAAAGACAAACACCCAAACCCAGTACAGAATCTGTCTGTCTGTCTGTCTGGAGATTTTTTTTATAACATGTGACTAGCAAACGAGCTTGCAGTCCACCTGATGGTAAGTGGTCACTGCCGCCCATGGAAATTTGTAATCAACCCCAGATATGATCACGGTCATACCTGGGGTTGACCACAGATGCGTTGCTACCCCTGAGGACTGAGATGGAACGCCTCGGATAAGTCTGTCTCCCTAACCACACCCTTCAAGCCAGAACACAGCAGCGCTGAACGCTGCTGTTATAAGGCAGAAATAGGTGTGGCGGTGGTGCTGCCGGAGTCGAACTACATGAGGTTCTACCACCATCAATCGATCGAACCTTTCCGTGTCAGACTGGTATGGCGACCACTCCGCCACGCGGTTCGGCATTAGAATTCAATTGATAGTAAAATTACAACTTTACGGCACACTACGGTATGCTACCATAACCGTTATGGCCAATATAATTCAATGCGACCGTTAGTACAAATGGCTGGATTATATCCTGATAGTCCTCATTGCATTGTTCTGCCACGTGACATGATCGTCGCGCGGCTAACCCACACTATCTAGAAAATATATTTTTTTACACCTGTTCTTAAAAAGTCAATATATGTAATTTAGATAAAAAAATACTTTGGTTTAAAAAGTCAATATATCAAATTTAGATAAAAAAATAGATATATTGACTTACTTACTTACTAAGCCATAGACCGCAGTTTGGCAATTTATGCACACTAGGCCATTATATGATTAAAATACATTGAATATTCATAAGGGAGATATAAAACTTATTGATACATTTAAATAATTAAAATGAAAGAGACCGGATAATTTAGTGCATCTGTAATAATAGTGTATAAGAAAGTAATTTAAACAGATACATACTTATATACGAAGACATTTATTTGTACAAGTTTTATTCAATGTCGATTTTATTTAGTTCGTCGCTATTAATCTGCTTCAATTTTAATAAGTAAAAATCTATAAAAATAAATAAAATTGAAGTGTCACAAACAAATAAAACATGCAAAATGTGTGGCGTATGAAATAAAATGGATTGATCTGAAAACTGAGTCGTTTCACATTTATTGATTAATTTCTAAAACCTAATGTACCTCAATTCATGTTTTAAATTTAATACTAAGTTAGAAACAAATACTACAAGTACAGTAGAGCAGTAAAAATAGAAACAGCTGATTATTTGACAAATACATAGATATTCCTTATTATTAAAGATAAGTATTACATATAATCGTATTTTATTTAGTAGCCACCATCCATTTATCTGGCAACTGGGTTCTCTCTTACAACTTAAACTTAGAACGCTTTCTACACTCATAGTCCCACAGTAGAAATTCTCCTGTGTCGTGGGTGCTATGGACACACACATGCACGAATAAACAAACACCCAGACCCAGAACAGAAATCTAAATTCATCATTTAGATGTCTGTCTGGCCGAGAATTGAACCCAAGATCCATTGCGCGTCTGATCGGTATAGTAAACGTTCCGCCACGCGGATCGTCAAACTCTACCATGTAGTTCCTATATCCATCCTTCCTATATCTTTCATTTATTGTCAACACATGAATATCTTACTAACTTAATAAACCTAGTGTATAGTTCTGTAAGTTACGTTATACAAATTATTTCTACGTCAAATACAAATAAAATAATGGCCGTTCTGAGTGGCCTTTAGAATCACGAATAAATAAACCAACGCACATAATATCTAGATGCAACAATAGGGCAGAGCATTCTAGGCCGCTAGTACCGTTCCTCGTGGAAACAGAACGTTCCACTAATATGACATAAGGATTTAATGGGTAGGCAATGATTTTTATATCCTTTTTTTGAATGTGGTGGAGGTGGAGGTGGATAGAGATGGTGGTGGAACAATGTGGTTCGTCTTTGGCACCATCGGTACTGCTATTTCTGTCTAATGATAGCAGTGTTATATGCAACAGGGTTCTGGTTTGAAGGGTGTGGTAAGGGTGTGATATACTTCTTGTTATTGTCTTTTTGTACATTTCTGCTTACACAAAGACAAGGATGTACAAGTACGTAGGACCTGAAACCTTATTACCTACCCAAGTATCTAAATTCATCGTTTTGATATATGCCTACACGGTAATGTTCCCGGTTTTTGTACATTTTAATGTTAATTGTTCCACGTGAATCATCGTAGAGATCTAGATTCCCAGGAGAAAGCTAATATTAAAACGAAAACAATCGATAACCCAACATAAAGATTGATTTACCGGTAGCACACAAGCACAAGTATGTTTTGATAAAGGATTTGTAGAAGTGAAAGAGAATTTATGAACAGAAGTCCTCCGCTCGTGGCCTACAATCTCGAGTAGAGATTACTGGTATTAGTACAGCGAGCACTCACCTTTACTGATAAGTGATAATGCAAGGATTTCTGCACGCTTTGTGTATGCCGAAACTAAGGCGTTGTCTACATTGTCTACAGAGTAAAGCCTCTTGTAGTTAGATTAATAAATAATAATAAATAATAAATAACGCTTCACACTCATAGCCCCACACTAGGATTCTCTGTGTCGTGGGTGCCATGGACAACACACAAGACAACACCCAGACCAAGAACGGAAATTTAAACTCATCATTCAAATTTCCGCCTCGCTGCGAATCGAACCCAGGACCTTCGGATTAGCACTCCGGCGTGTTAACCATTGCGCCATCCGGGTCGTCTTAAAATTGAAGTGTCTGTTTGTTATTTCAAAATAACATTTAAAATGTAATAAAAAAAATTGTCTGTCTGTCTGTTTGGCTGAGCTAATCTTCTAAACGCTTGGACCGATTTTGACGGGACTTTCACTGAAAGATACCTGCAGGACTAAGGCGTAACATAGGCTACTTCAATTTTTGAAAAATACATTAGCGCGCGCTCCACGCGCATGCGCATGCCGTCGCGGGATGACATTTATGTTTAAATATGTATTATTTTTTTCTTTTTAAACGCGGGTGAAACCGCAGGGATCAGCAAGTTAATATAATAAATCTGTACATCAACATATTCTGAAGGTGGTACAGACCTTTGTCGTTCGATACCGGTGACACCACCACACCTATTTCTGTTATAACAGCAGTGTTCTGCTGTGTTCTGGTCTGAAGGGCGCGGTAGAGACTTATATGAGGCGTTCCAACTCAGTCTCGAAGTGTAGCCACCTCAAGGTCAACCTCAAGTAGGACTCATCTTATCTGGGGTTGATTACACATGTCCATGGGCGGCAGTGGCCACTTACTGACCATTAGGGACTCATTGTGGGCTGCATGTTGGTTTGCTACTTCCATATAAACAGACTAGCTGAAACCCGTTTCGAACGCGTTTAAAATTTAAACATAAATGTCACCCCGTTCTCCCGCGACGACGCGCGAATGCGCGTAGTGCGCGTGGCAGTAGATTAAAAAAAAATTAAAGTAGCCTATATTACGTCTTAGACCTTCAGCTATCTTCCAATGAAAGTCCCCTCAAAATCGGCCCAGCCGTTTATAAGATTACCTCAGCCAAACAGAAAGACAAACAAAAAAATAAGACAGGATTTTTTTATTTTGATATCATAAACAGACATTTCAATTTCATTTATTTGTATACATTAAAATCATATTTTATAATATTTTTTCAGCACAGAAACTAATATACGCTGATCCCTTCACCCAGTTTCTCTGGGTACCCTCTGGAGACTCCACGAAGTCCCGGTTCTTGTATACCATCTTATCGTTCTTCCTCCACTGCATACCTGCATATTTGATCGACGCTCTCGTGTTCCTGCTCGGGAAAAAGCCTTTGTGAGTATATTGACATTAACACACAAATACACTCACACATACAAACATAAACGTTTTGCAGAATATTTAATTTTGAAGGCAGACAGGCTAAGAACTGACGACCCGCGTGGTGGAACGGTTACTATACCAGTATGACGCGCAATGGGTCCCGGGTGCGATCCCCGGCCAGACAGACATCTTAAATTAAAAAAAATTTAACCGCTTTCTACACTCATAGCCCCACAGGATTTTCCCCTGTGTCGTGGGTGCCATGGACACACATAGACGAATACACAAGCACCCAGACCCAGAACAGAAATCTAAATTCATCATTCAGATGTCTCGCCGGGAATCGAACCAGGGACCCATTGCGCGTCAAACCGGTATGGTAACCGTTTCGCCACGCGCGTCGTCAACATCTAAATGATGTATTTAGATTTCTGTTCTGGGTCTGGGTGTTTGTGTATTCGTCTATGTGTGCGTGACGCCCACAACACAGATGAATATCCTGTTGGGCTATGAGGAGTAGCATTTGAACATAAATAATAATTAGCGCGCTATATTGGATTTTTTCGAAAATTAAAGTAACTTACGCCTTAGACCTTCAGCTATATAGACGGTCAAGCCGTTTAGAAGATTACCTCACCCAAACAGACAGACAGACGTACAAAAAAATGGCATTTTTGTTATAGGTATCGTGTATACTTTCATATGCATTGAGTAAAATTCGTTATTTTGCAATTTTAAACAGACACTTGAATTTTATTTACTTGTATACATATATTATTTTTACAGCATGGTTAACATTTACAAACGGATGGAGTACGGTGTGAGCGTCTTGGCTTACTACGCTACAACTAAATGGATATTTAAAAACGATTACTTTAGATCCATTAGAAACATTGTTTCCAAGAAAGACAATGATACATTCTACACTGATGTGGAAGTAAGTATCACGCACTCCTTCTCGTGGGTGTAGAGGCGAGTCATCATCATCAATCCATTATTGTCCCACTGCTGGGCACGGGTCTCCTCTCAGTGGGATCTAGGCCTTAGTCCACCGCGCTGACCAAGTGCGAATTGGTAGACTTCACACACCTTGAGAACATTTTTTAAGAACTCTCAGATGTGCAGGTTTCACGATGTTTTCCTTCGCCGTAAAGCAAGTGATAATTAATTTCTAATACGCAATGGATCAGAGGTGCGGGCCCGGGATTTGAAACTAGAACCCCTCGATTGAGAGGCCAAGTTTCAACCATTGATGCTGTGTTCTGGTGTGATGGGTGTGGGTGACATACTTATTCGATATCCCACTTCTAGGGGTAGCAACGCATGTGTCGAACTCAAGGCTGTGATCATATCTGGGATTGATTACAGATGTCTATACTGATTCCCGGACAGACATACATCTAAATGATGAATTTAGATTTCTGTTCAGGATATTTGTGAATTCGTGTATGTGTGTGTCCATGGCACCCACGACACAGGAGAAAATC
>DWPV01004066.1:0-14134 GCA_018251915.1 Urbanus proteus proteus
CAACACGGCATTTTTAGCGTGAAAACAGAAATTCAAAATTGGCGCGAAACGAGTGCACGCGGCCATGTCACAATTGATACTGAGGAGCGTTTCCCACTGGAACGGCCCCGAGTTGGACCTTACTATACTAAACACATTTGATAAGCGATGTTCAATCTAGGGAGTATATAATCAAAGGTATTACGTTTAGTAAGTTTTTTGTAGAACTTCATAAACATGCCTTACTGCGTACTTTTACAGTGCAAACATGTTTCCAAAACACATATATCGAGAGCAGATTTATCTTACCATAGGCAAGTGTACAAATATAACTCTGCATAACAACGAAGGCATTGACAACAGACAACCAATAAAATGAATATAAATGAAGATTGGCTGTAAAGGACTTAGATCCATGGCTGTAAAACAATTTTAAGGAGAAAAAAATAGAGTATAACTATAAAACTATAGATTTCATATTTCATACTTTCCGAATACTTGTGAAAAGTGAATGAATTACTGCCATTGAAGAGCAAAATAAAAATAAAATAATTATTAATGTATTTGATATAATGACAATAGTGATTAAGTTTAGTCGTTAGAGTAGCATCGTTAAAGTTTTATACAGTTTTAATGAAGCTGTTACAGTTATGTTCAACACAGTTGGATATGATATGACTTTCATGTTTGCGGCTGGATATTAGTGGATAAAAACTAGTAGGTTGAATAATTTATGAACAAGTGAAATGCAGTTTAATTTTGTGCCAAGTTAAGTGCAGTGTTTGTGAAAGGGAAGCAAAAGTAGGACGGGTTCGAGATAAAGTACCACCGGATCGTAAGTTCTAGACTGTTTGGGTCTTGGGTAGTGATGGGTGTGTGAAAATGGAGAGGCTGTCTCACGACCTCAATCTGGCGCTGGAGGAGAGCAACTGCGGGCGTCCGGAGCGCCGCAAGATAGGGCTCCGCAGGCGCACTCGCTCCGCTGGGAATCTGCGTTAGTTATTGCTACTAATTTTGACGTTTATCTGTTTATAAATAAATACCCCCACAGGCAGGACGAACCAGTGTAATCTGACTGTTAAGTTTGTCGATAGAAGTCTAAAATTACTATCTTCCAAATATATATAAAAGTGCAGTAAATATTAAAAGGAATGGTTATTGTAATCATACATGGTATGTGTCATGTAACTTTTGTTTTCTAGTCTTTGTTTGTTATGAACAGGTGATTTGCATATCTACCTTCATTTACATCGTAAGTGTAAGTCATTAATTAACATATTTAAGTACATCATAATATTTATTTACTTATGATAAAAAGACGGCCTCACTACAAACATTGTTTATGTCATAAATTAACTTTACAAAATGAGTTGTGTTATCTAATTAAAGAAGGAAGATCCGATTTATTTTATTTTAACTACATACTCAATTTTGACCAAGAACTCTTTGACCTTGGAAATTACTAAATTATAATTTGCTAATTTATCAATCTAGTGACAATGGTACTGCTTATTGTATTTGTGTCTTCATTATTAAACACAATGCATTATGACAGTGGTTCTCAAACTTTTTTGGTGGCGGAGACCTTTTGAGAAGGAAATTTTGTCAGAGCCCCAAAGTAAACGAAAAGGTTATGTGCATTATTTTTATAATGGGTAATCATGTTACAATGCACTTACATTGTATACTGTGATAAAAGAAAAATAATCTAATGGGAGCATTTTTGTGGAGCCCCCGTAAAGACTTTGCACAGCCCCAGGGCGCGGAGCACACTTTGTGAATGGCTATATTATGATATGCTATAAAATTGCAGATAAGTTCTCATTTTTATATATTATTTATACATGATTCAATATCAATTAAATTGTAAAAATATTCGACTTCAATTCCAAAACATCTGAACATTTTAAACAAAACAAATAAGTACTGAATAAACCTGTTTTTTCTATACTGTACAAAAGATCTTCCAACTAAATCTAACTCATAATATCTTGAACATTATTACACAGTTTACACCTTATGTTTGTGAGTTTGTAACACGTCCAAGTTGGGTATTGAGTAGATTGCATCCTTATTTGTCTTGTAATACTTTAAAATATGATTTTGATTAGGAATATGCTATGACCAGCAGTATAATCTCGATTTTTAATATTTTATTGTAAAAAAAATGCTTAGAAATTATGTATTTCTCTAATTGTTTCAAGCAGCAGCCGTATCAGTAAGCCTGGTGGAAGATGGCAGCTCCAGCAGTCCACCGCAAGCGCCGGTCATCACACAGCCCCTCTCCGACTCCGACGACCCTCATCTCAGTATTCACAAGTCCACAAATCTCAAATCAAGACACTACAGTCAGATCGGCAACTTTGAGTCAGATTCCTTTAACGAGAACTTCTCACCAACGAGACCAGCAAATGCGAGAAGGAAGAGGAAGTATAAGAAAATGCCTGTGGATTACATTGATGGGAAAACCTCACCGCCAGTTGAGATACTGAGTGTTACTACAGAGGTTAGTTAATAATGGATATATCTGTAACAAGCGTGAATATGTTGATATGTCAACATGCATACATTTATTCAGTCCGTTCAAATACAGTAAATTTATTAAATATGCTTATGTTATCTGAAAATTCCAACTAAAATAATAATAATAATATTGCTATTAAAAAGTATCTAAAAACATAAAACAATGATTTACAGATAAAACTTATTTTTAAAGTGATAGCCCTGAAAAATCACCATTTTCGACTTGTCAACTTATTCACACCTGGTATGGATATTTTTATATCAACCTTTTATTGCCTAATAACAGCAGTGCTTAGTGCTGCTGATTGTAAGAGTGATAAAGCAGATACATATAAGCTGCTGACTGAGTTCTAAGGGGAATGTATATACGGTCAATCTCTGATAAAACTATTTCTGGTTGATTACAGATGTCCATATATAGCAGCTATAGCTATAATAGTAGCTACATATCTCCAAGTTGTCTGTTTTGTATGTATGCATTGAAAAAATTGCAAAAAACGAAACATTGCAAAATTTAAAACCTATCATAAACTGTTTGTAGTTTGTTGGATAATAATTTGGCATATTATCTGTGAACAATTCGATAACTTATATGAATAATAAATTTATCTGTTTATATGCTCAAAATAGTTGTGAATAACATCAATCGTTTATTTTATTTCGACCTTTAGCTTATTGTTAAGCTATCTTTCATATTACAAACTAGTTTTTAATCATCACGCCCGCATGCACTATGTGTAAAAATCAATGTAAAAATTGTATGTTCAGCAGATGAATAATTACTATGCATTGCGTAGCTCAACTGTTCATAAACAGCAATAAGTTTGACAGTATGCTAAAAGTATGTATGTTGTTTAGTGGCAAAACGTTTTGTGATTTGACTCGGGGTCACCAACACCACTGTACCTTTTTCTGTCTAACAATAATAGTGTTACAGTACATGTTCTATTATCAACATGCCAACTAAAACATTACACATTAATAAAAAAATCAACAATGTTGGTTCCACTGTCTTTATTTGTAATAGATTTGTTTTAAAGATTAGACTGAATCCTAGGAGACTAGAACACATAAAGATAAATTATGTAATTATGATAATGAAATGTAAATATGCAATTAGATGAGATAAAAGAAAAATATAAGAAAGAAAAAAATAAAAGAAAAAATAAGAAAATAGGAAAGGAAAAGTAATTTTCTTATTTTTTTCTTTAAAAAGACACTTTTTACATTCATAGCCCTACAATAGGATTTTCTTCTGTGTCGTGGGTGCAATGGACAAATAATGACGAATATACGAACACCCAGACCCAGAACATACATCTAAATTTATTATTCAGATGTCTGTTTGAATCGGACACGTGACCCACTGCGCAGCAGGCTAGTAATGGTGACCACTCAGTAATGGGGATTGTCAAAAAATCATAGACATATAGAGAACTACACTGTTGGATCCAGGATTTACATTTGGGGGAGGAAATAGACATGTCGAAGGTAGGCGTTGGAATTTCATGGCAAAAAAAAGGTTTCCGTTAAGAGGAGGTGATGGACATATACTTGTGCTTGTTGTTTTTTTTAAACTTATTCATTAAGCAAAATATTTTCTTTTGATTTCAGCCAAATGTAATGTCAACGACTATTGTTCTGCAAACCCCAGGCTTGTCCCCGATGATTCACGTTGGCAAACACAAACAAGAGAGGTAACCTTATTTCCTTATTAAATTAAAAGTAATCCCTCATATGACCACTGTTACATGACCTTTTCAGTATACCTTATATATTAAATTTTTTACGAACTTCAAAAAGGAGGAGGTTCTCAATTCGGCTGTATTTTTTTATTGGGAGTTTCAATATAAGTGAATTCTTGATCGTAAGCTGATGTTTATTGTTGTTTATCAAGTTGCCTAGCAACTGTAGCGTTGCTAAGCAAGCTGTTGGATATCAACAATTACTAATGCATAATTTTATTAAGCTTTGTGAATTTAGTTTCTTTGTTGGGTTAACAAATGGTTTTTAATATACTTATTTGTTCTTTTAATAGAATCTTTGTTTCAGGAACGCATTTTGTGGGAAACGTAAATGGTCGCATCGGGATAAGGGCGATGGGTGTGAAATGAGAGAAAGATCTTTTAGCGGCGGGTGTTCCTCAAAATCAGCCTTTTTCAAAAACGATTTCAAGTCTAAAAAGTATGACACTGACAAAAAGAGAAAAGATTCAGTCCTGCAACCAGGGAAAATAGTTCTCAAGTCGCATAATACAGAAAGTGATAAAACATCAGCCTTTACAAACATTCCTTCTCTTCCCGGAAGCTCGAGTTTCAATTTTGTCTACAAAAATCCATCCAAAAATGGCACTCCCACTCTGTCAAAAATGACTGGCTACAGAATAGCAACGGACTTGCCGCCATTCTTTAGCCCGACAACCAGTTCAGGCAAGAACAGCCTTGACGTGAAATATCACAGGAAAATAAAGATACTAAACAAGACCCATCCGCCCAACTCATTAAGGAATCCACTACAATTTGAGGATTCTAACAGCGGGATGGACTGCACTGGGAATGAGAGCAGTTCCTTAAGTAGTAGCGATTCTGATGGGGTTGTTACTAACGACAGTGATAGAGAAGGCGATGATGAGTTAACCGATTGGCCAGGAATTGAGGAATTGAAAGTATTCAACAAAAGCTTGACGTTCAAGTCCTCGAAATCGGTAAACAATAATTGCACAAAGTCTATCAGCAACATGCCACCTCCAAAACGATTGAAAAAGGAGAAACTACTCATAAAGAGTGGATGGGCGAGCTGCAAGAACAGATTTAAGAAGAAAAGAGCCAAAGTTGATTCGGGAAATGACGATGACGCCATGATGTCTGACTCGAAGACGGTTGTAGATGTTGATGACGAAGTATTGTTAAAAGACGACAAAGATATCTTGCCCCACTCCACTTTTTCCAGTTTCAGTGACATCAAAAACGCTGGCGTATCAGGATTGAATGCGGACGAGAATTTTTTTCAGTCCTTTCAGGCGTTTCAGGAGAAAACGAAAAACGAGGAACAATTTAATCAGACACCGCGCACGAATTTCTCTTTACAGAAGACTTCGTCGAGTGACCTGAATTTGAGTGAGAAATCGCCTCAGAGTGACCATTATTACAGCGAGCATTCAATGGGGAATGTTGGAGTGACTGAAGTCAGGGAAATAAGGGCTGGATGTAGGCGGATAAGGGAGGAAAGACCTGGGTTCTTGATATTGAGTGCTGCTAATGAACAGTTGTCGAAGTTCTTGCAAGATTCTTGTCAGACTGAGTTAAAGCTACCAAGCTTTCAGGATCCCGAAGAGAAGGAAAAATTGGAGTCTCTGGCCAAGCTGTACTCATTAGAGATGCAAGTGGAAATGGGGAGACCAATCCTAAGAAAGACACGGTAAGATTTTTTCGTTACTATGAAAACTTTTAAATCTTTATATTATGATTCTTTTGCTGCAGTTTATAAACATTATGTATGTAGCACCTTGGTCGTTGATTTATAGTTGAAAAGCTTCTCAAAGATTTTATGTTTTAAATATTTGAAATAACAGTCTTAAATTAAGTTAAGTCGTAATTGTCAAAGTTTTTTCTACTTTCTCTTGAAATTACCTTCAATTAGGTTCAGCTCTAAGATTATAATCAAGCCACAAGCCACAACAAAACCAACGGAAATATTTGAAAATAAAGCTAAGAACGTAGTCATTGTTAGTATGTATTAAAAAATAATTCTTCTTTCTTCATATTATTAATGTAACCTAACCTAACCATCTGTAACCTTTTTTGTTTTAGTAACACAATGCAAGCAATTCGAGTGGAACACTCTTATCATAATTTTCCATCAGATCACAAACGCAGATGTTATGGGGAGGACGCAGATGCTAGTCTGAGCCTCAGCGACAAATCTGTGCCGTCAGCCAATGACCTGGAAGATAGCCAGGAGTTACCAGAGACGCGTAAAACTGACACCAATGACATGGCCCCAGAGATATATGATAATTTCTCGTACTCTCTCATTGATAAATCCTTGTTAAATCCCGGGGAGTTGGATTAAAGATGCAATGAAGACTTTTGATGGTTTTAGTGTATGGATACTGATGGCATTGTGGCTCCAGTGAAAGATAAATATGTCACTTCTGGTAATATCAACTGCCTTGGTCTATGTGTTGAAGGACTGAAGGACTAAAGAAAACTAAAATATCTCTTTTTTTTTAATCAGCCTTTTTTTTTAAAATGGTACACATGACATTGGATTTTTTCACTTATAATCTCATGTCCAGCAGTGAGGTACATATGAATTATGGAAATGAACCTGATTAGTGTAGATTTTTATAGAAATCTTATTTGTTTTAAGTACTTTTGGACTTTCGAAAATGTTTTTGATAATCCTCTTTAGATGACTGATTTCTAATATGAAAAAAATCAAAAATATACGTATAAAAGTAAGAAATTGTTTATGTGATAGTTGTGTGTATGTTTAAAAAAAATGAAACTATATAATTATATTTCTATGTAGGGTGTTATAAAAAACTGTAATGTTAATAAATATTATTCACAATAATCTCCCTTGAAGTATTTTGAAGTGTTACAACATACTTAAATTTTTTTAACTGCCATTATTTTAGTTATTTTTCATAAAGTTTATAATCAGTATATTAACGTAAACGTAAATACAAATTGCTGAATAATATGTAATAATTACAAATATCATGATGAACAATTTTATTTTTAGTTTTAACTTGCTTCTATGCCTCGCTCCGTGAGTGTTTATTTATTTGATTAATGAATATTGACTTAATGTTAAGCGGTAACATTTATACTTGCCTTTTCCAATATTAATTTCCTATGTAAATTACTATATAAACAGCAATTAAAGAAGAGAATATAGAAATATTAAATAACTAAATACTTATAACATAATAAACAGTAATTTAATACTTATAAAATGATAGTTATTTTGAAAAGAACCGACAACGGTTTTCATTTATCTATATATTATGTGATATTGAAACAGCATAATATTTATTCTGACACAGTATTGTAAATATGACTTATTTATAATAATATCTTGAAATATATTGTATTTTTGTAATGTTATCTTCTCGCGTAATGTGACGGCTTTGTTAACAAATAATTTTCTTAAACTGATATAAGTTTTAATGCAAAAATAGTATTATATTGTTTTGAATAACATTATTATCTCACATTGTTTTATCAACAGTTTTTGAATACATTGTAACATTTAACTTTTAGCGTACCAACTATTCTTTTTTTAGTGACTTCAGTTTTAAACCAGCAAGAATTATGTTTTTTTTTTAAATATGCACATTGAGTTAAATGTAAATAGTCATTAAGTCTCGAGATAAGGGGTTTAAGAGATTAATTTAGAAGTTATGATGTATAACTTAGTGTTGTTCTCTTGTAAATATTAAAATCTGTTAAAATTTAAACTGTTTTTGAACGTGATATACTTTAAAAATATTTATAAACTACATACATATTTAGACGTACATTAGTAATTAAGAGTTAACATTCATTAATTATATCAGCTTTTATTAATGTCTTGATGATCTAAATTAGTCCTTAGGTGTAGCAATGTATCTCATTTTTTTTAGGATTGGAATTGTTTTATTTGAGCATAAACTAAAATGGATCATGATGATCAACGCCTAAAATATCACAGAATGTAATTCAAAATACCCACATAAAGACAGTGTGTAGACCATGAAAGAAAGAGACTTCAGGAAGTGACATATAGCTGATTAGTATGGGACCCGGTGTAGACAAACTAATAGAAATCAGTACCTTATCTTATTCTTACCTCTTAGAAACCTGCATTTTTATTGGCTGGGTGTTGTCAATAATAAAAGAGGCACGTTTACGAAGTTTTACAAAAATCCACCCGCCAAACAAGATTTACGTGTCTCAATGACTAGCAAGTACTGACGTTAAGTATGTTAAGTAGACCATACTGATAGTCTGATCAATTCGCCCACGTGCCACTTCCTGTTGTCTCTTTGTTTCATGGTTTAGACGTAGAAGGTTAACTTTAAATCAATCACCATTTAAATAACTATTTTGTTTAAATTTCGGGACCAACTTAATTTTTAAAATTTCTTCAGACATGACATATTAATAAAATTCTTACGTAACATTCACAAAGTTGTATTCACTTGCGTTGAACATTTGTGTGTATCCGAGTGTTTGGCGTCGCATCGCATATTTTTCATTGGTCCGCCTGTAGCGAAAAGATAACTATTATATAGTGCCATGTTTTAGCAAAATGTACTAATTTACATAATTCTGCAATTTGCGACGCGGAAGTCCAACAGAACACATCTATAAATAAAAAACCTTTAAATTTTAAAATTGTATTTTTAAGTTTTCGAATAGAATTAAGTTATTTATTTATGAATTTGACTTATACCATTACGTTCCTGTATCTACAGCGATGCCTAAATTGCCACGGTATTGTATTTCATAATAATCATATTTAAGTGTAAGTTCTTATCTCTATTAAGCAATTAAAAGTATACCAGATTATAAAACAACACCCTCTCACCTTAACTTTTTATATTTTCTGTTCGACAACGTAGAAAATTGGTAGGTGGTGGGCCTAGACTACCACCACTATTGCTTTTGCTCATATACACTTGGTTTTAAACCTAAACAGCTTCTGTAACCGTCCTTCGTAAGTAATAATGTCAGCAAACGGTCAAATTTACATTCACATCACATCACAGTAGCTTCGAATTTGCTTATGCGAAAGGTAGCGAGACTATTGTTGGAGTATTGCTATGTATGTATAACGTATGAATTTAGAAATGGCAGTTACATTGAACTTACGAATTGGCCTAATTTTTTTTTCTAATATTTACTTATGCTCCATTTGCAATATGCCTACTAACATTTCACCGGTGTCCATCCATATATTTTAATTGCTTTGAAGGTAGTAAAATCCATCCCTAAAAGATCTTTGATGGATCTCATTGATGGATCTTTTTGTACTTTTGTGTCCTTATCCATGATTTTATACAAAGCGGATTATTTAGCACTAACATGTTTGAAGATCCACTATAAATTGTAACGGAGCTGTGGTGAGATGTTTAGTCATGGATCGAGGATAAAAGTTGACACAAAAGTGCAAACAATCTTTACAATAAATTTTAGTGGACATGCCCACTGTGAAGGTATAATTACTCTTCGCCTATTACTTGAATGACCTCATATTTTCTTACCGTTACAAGTAAAATATAAAGAGTATATCTATCTATGTTTATTATTGTATATGTATGAAACCTCTATATGCCGTAATATTCAGTTCGTTTGGTCTAAACCTTGTAATATATTTAGCAGTTAAGGAATAATGTTAACAAATGTTTATGTATAGATCAACTATTCGTGTTATGTATAGCTATGTACCTATGTGAATTGATGTTACAATTGGAATTAAAATTTGTATTATTGAGTATAAAATATACTTTTCGAACATTATTAATGTGTTTTTATGAGGAAATTGATGGGGGACCATTCTTAGCCACAATGGTCCAATGCTATTAGTTTGTCCTATAGTCCGCATAGTTAAATATTTTAATTGCATTTTTATAACGCTATTATTTATTCTCCTTAGAAGTAAATTGTGTGTAGAAGGTTAAATAATTACACAGGAGTTTAAGTAAGATCATTTAAACAATAAGTAATTAAAAATACAAACATTTTGGAAATAATAACAATAAAAGAATCATAACAATGAGCACCAGCATACAAAAATCGTTTAACGATAACAACTGATAAGTTGAAACAAATTTCTGATAACACCATTTTCTAACATGTCTTTTTATCTCTTACATT
Organism: Urbanus proteus proteus; assembly: GCA_018251915.1. NCBI lineage: Eukaryota > Metazoa > Arthropoda > Insecta > Lepidoptera > Hesperiidae > Urbanus > Urbanus proteus. The sequence continues at coordinate 10,371 of DWPV01004066.1, forward strand.
ATTTCGCGATATGTGCCATTAACTAACCAAATAATTTGGAATGACTACACTACAATAACTTCTTATGCATCTACATTTTAATGTTATTTTACTTATTTTCGTTTTGAACATTTATTATTTCCCCGCGTTTATAGTCGAGTTGATGAAAAAAAAACAGCAGTCTTGCCGAATAGCATTAGTTTACTCTGCTTTTTAATTCTAATATTATGTAATCATAATCGCAAAAAGCTCTAAATTATTCCATAGTCAAATAACGTAAACGACTGACATTCTTGTTTTTTAAGTTTAAATAATCTATTAAATAGTGAATTTTTAATTCAACAATTTTATTTATAATTTAACAAAATATATAAAAAATTGTACACATTACTCGACTATAAGCAGGTAGTCACTGTAGAGAATTGATATTATTGCGACTTCGAGATATCACAGTTTTATTTTGCATTAATATCAAAATATTTTCTTATCCAACATTTCAATATACCCTCATGTTTCCAAAATAAAATTAACATACATTTGTACATATATCGAGTCTGACTCATTCAAAAATTGTGTGATAAAATATGGCAAATATGATTTTTATATTCCATTTAATCTCTTAAGCTAATAACCATGAAAAGAAAAGACAGATAAATAAGTAAACAAAGAATAAAAGATAAAACACAGCATTGGTGCTTCAAAATAAAAATGTAAATAAAAATAAATAAATTTCCAGTCAGTTATAAAATTTGTGTTACATATTTGATAGTTTTTTTTTTCTTAAATTAGCAACAAATAATTCGCAGTCTGTTATATAAAATTCTAATCAATATTTTCAGTATAAAATTGTGATTTGAACGTAACAGATTCTTAGAATAAGGGACTTGTTTGATCGCGACCGAGTGAGTGATCAATGAACGAATGGTTTTAAGCGAATCTCATTCATTATAAGCTTTTTATATCATCCATTCCATCAAAAAGGTTCACTGTCTATCATTAACTGTAATTTTTGCCTTGTTTGTTAATAATTAATGACAATAGGATATAAGAAATGACATATTATCATTTCTTATGTTCATTAGATGCTTCACATCTGTCGAGGTCAAACAAACCACTATGCTTAACGCTACAAGCTTTAGGGCACATTCGTGTCGATACAAATTTGTATTCCATTAATTTGTTAAAAAAAATATAAATTAAGAAATAAAGATAACAGCATAAATTGTATCTCAAGATACAATTAGTAGTCATAAGGTAAAAAGAACAGAATGAGATGAGAAAAAGAATCAGACATAGAGCCGATGTGAACGGTTTTTATAAAGATCTATGTCACGCTGACGAATTATCTTGTTTTTCGGAATATTTCAGTAACATTTTAAAACCAAACCAAATTCGACCAACACGAATATGCCCTAATATAACTCCTTACAGCTCAGAGATAACATCATAGATACATATATCTATTCGATGGTACAGATGAGGTCATCTCCTTCCAACTTCTGGCCATTCGTGATGGCGATAGATTGTACGGTGCCGGCCTTGGGAGCTTGGACGATCATCTCCATCTTCATGGCAGATAGGACGGCTATTGGTTGACCTTTCTCGACCTTTTCGCCTTCTTTCACCTTGATGGCTGTAAAATTAATGTTTTGTTTTAGGAATAGATGGATACAATTTATTGATAAGATTGAAGCAGTAAACTAGCATACAATCTACCCATGAAAGAGAGAGACAATAGGAAGTGGCATGTAGGTGGATCGAGACGACTACCATTGTCAACCCTATGTTATTATTGTTTAACGTCAGTGCTTGCCAGTCATTGAGACTTTAAGTTGTGTTTTACAGGTAGTAAGTAATTTCATAAACATGCCTTAGTTTTACAGTGCAAATATGTTAGCAGAACACATAATATATCGAAGAGAGATATTTCTTAACAATGTCACGTTACTAATTGTTCACACAAAAGTCTTACTTATTAAATTGTACCCAAGGCATGTGATTGGATGTATAGATATTGTTGGCATGATTTCCGGTATCAACAACAGACAACCAACAAAAATGCAGGTTTCTTAGTGGTAAGAATACAATTAATTGATTTTTATGTGTTTGCTTTGGTTACAGCGGTTCCCATACCAATCCGCCCTTATGCCATTTCTATCTTCTCCCTCTTTTCTGTGAGTTTACCCATGGTAAGTAGTCACTGCCGCCCACAGACATCTTAAAACAAATTCCATGGAGGACAGGGGTTCCATCTTAAGTTTTTTAGTGTGAGTTCGTTAATGATATTCATATAGAACATGATTTTACATAAAGTCTAGTCTTAGTCTGAGGACTAAGACGGTCTTCTTATATGTAAGTCTGTGAACAAACCAACTACCAAAGAAATGCTTCATGATAGAAATACATGTGGTGATGTCTTTGTGTTCTCGTACAAAATATACTGCTTCTACACCATTTATAATGGTTTTGTTCTATTTTTAAATGCAAGCACAGCAGCTGTATATTATAGTATGGATATGAGGATTTTAAAGATAAAGTGTTTTTTAGTTATTAATGATATTTAGTTATTAATTAATAAATAGTGAAAAAAAAAGTGATAAAAACATATTAATACATACTCAGAACAGTTCCAGGCATGGGCGCTCCCACTTGGTTCTTGTCTCCCTTTACAGCCTTCGGGTGGATTTTCATTTCCTAGAATTACATTCAAAGTAAATCATATTGTATTCATTTTGTATTAATAAGGGAAATTTTGTATTAATTACGGTGGCTTGAATATTATTTGCATTTTTTCTATTTGATTGCTAAGATTAAACGACTCTGACATAAGTGCGAATACTATAAGAATTCTACAAGTAAAACTTCGTTTTAGAGTCGAGTTTATAAAACTTTGATTCAAAATACAATTTCTTATCATTACTGCAATATTAGCTTTATTCCTTCAACCAACATCACACTTTACATTGGATGTAGACGGACACTGTGTATATAGTACAATACATTCTGTGTTGGCGTTCTCATCACCTTATATTGGTCACAGTCAGTACTGTGTCTGGATATTGTCGGTACTATGTACAGACAATGATCACTGTCTGGACACAGTACAGTATATAACTTGCGAGCATTCTTATCACGTCATATTGGACACAGTCAACACTGTCTGGACACAATATAATATATACTTTGCCAGCATTATCATCACGTCATATTGGACACATTCAACACTGCCTGGACACAATATAGTATATACCTTGCCAACATTCTCAATACGTTATAATTGACACAGTCAACACTATGTTTGGAAACATACCTTGCCGACATTCTCATCACATTACATTGGGCACAGTGGCCACAGTACCTTGCTAGCGTTCTCGTCCCGTATGAACACGGACCGCAGCTGTCCGTTGAGCTCGAAGAACACCTCGCGCTCTCCCGCGGCCGTCATCTCCTCGGACGCGGCCAGTGTACGGATGTCCAGGGATTTACCACGCTCGAGACGGACTTCGATTGTCTCGCCAACCTGGGGACATAATTAAATTTAAAAAAATAATAATACAATGAGTATGCAGTCCCCAAATAGTAATTATTCGCTATGGCTCATGGACGTTTGTAACAGGGGTTTTATCTCAAGACAATCATAGATGAGTTGCTATATCTGAGAAACGAGATGGTCGGCTCATTGAAACGCTTTCTACTTGAAATGCTTTATACACTCATAGCCCCACAGTAGGATTTTATCCTGTGTCGTGGGTGCCATGGACACACACATACACACCCAGACCCAG
>DWPV01004067.1:0-14133 GCA_018251915.1 Urbanus proteus proteus
GACGACAACAGTTAAAATAGTTCCAACTATAATATATTGGTGACAACAATTTAAAATAGTTCCAACTATAATATATTGTAAAAAAGATTCAAGTAGGTACCTAAAAATAGTGACACCTATTTTTTTATTCTCGTTTGAAATACTGGACGGTCATCAGGCAAGCGGGACAGATGGTCACCCTACACTGACGGGTTAGACAAAAACAGACGCGTCCGCGACGCGACCCGACACATTTAGATAAATAAAGTATTTTCGAAATGTCACGTGTTTGGAAAAAATCGACCGTCCATGATAAGTGTCTGATTTAGGACCCACCCGGTAATTATAATAAGTGGATTTTCGCGTCTCTTGCAAGCAATATAATAAATATTATTATTCTACGTAGGCGCTGCTTTCATTGTGCGAACATATGACTATTTTATATTTAAAATTAATGTATGAATTTAAAATACTTAATAATTACTGATTATTTAAATAAGTACATTAATTTCTAAAGAAAAAAATATATAGGTAAATAGGGTAGAGTCGTGTGTCATGTGAGAGAACGTAAAAGAATAGGTACTCCCCCTTACTTTCTTTAAATTAAATTTTCAAAATACACAAAAAATATTAGTAGGTAAATAAATTGGTAAGTCCGAAACACCAACGAAAACGTAATATATTGCATCCGGCCAGAAGCAGTGACCCTTCCCAATTTTTTATAGCATTTATATGGTTACTTAGCTTGGACTTGTTAATAGGTACTGCAGGTAGCCACTGCACATGAGGATGGAATTTTGATTTACATATGATGGTAAGATGGATCAAATTGGCACCCATGAGTATCTGTAATCAACTCCAGATAAGATTAGTCTATAGGACATAAAAAAGAGATATATATATAAAGTACATAGCAAGCGAGTTATTGCTGTCCAATAAAAAAAATAGATTAACTCCTTACAAAACAGGGGTTCTACTTAAGATGAATCCAGGTATTACCACTCCTGGTAAATAAATAGTGCTCTTATTATGTGAATTAGCCGTTATCTGTACCATCCATAAAAATTGATAGGAAGGGTGTGGTAAGAGAGACAGGTTCTCAGGGGTAGCAACCGTGGGCTACCTCAGGTAGTCCTACCGGTAGTCTTATCTGAGGTTGATCACAGGTGTTCATGGGTGGCAGTAGCCAATTACCGTCAGGTGGACTAAGACGTTTGCTAATTCATTATTATAAAAAAGGAAAAAAGTCTGTCCAACAATAATGGATGCGTAATGTTTGAAGACAATGTATCACCGAACAGTTTTATTTATGGAAAAACTGGAATATGTGAGTCCACCCACGATTAGTTGTGAACTTCTGAGGTGTGGTGGCAATAACTCACTGATCGGTATGTGGGTATAACACGAATTTGGACTTCTAAGAATTACAACAGTTAAGTGGGAAATTTCCCGTCCGCAAAATCCTAATGTTACCTTAGAATATTAATAAAAATTGGTTATCAAAGATGTTCATTTACCTTAAGAACCTAGTCACTGATTACTGCTGCTGTTCATACTTTATGGGGAAAATAAACCTTATAAACTGCATCATATTAGGAACCATTTTAACATACCTACATAGTTTACGTCTGCAATACATCTGTGGCTGACTTCATATAGGACTTCGCCTGGGTATATAAGGTTGGATCCTAAGTAGAATGCATACTCACTTATTATTTCTTTAAAATAATAGGCGTTGAAGACTTATAATATTTCATTTACAATTCTGGAAACTTTGAAATAATTAAAAAACGAATAATAATTACAAGTTTTATAATTTATTTTAAATTGATTAAGACTTTCCTATATAATATTAAATCCTAAAAATTTCTTCATTATAAATGGTTACATGTGTTTTAGTATTCCTAATTAAATTCCGTGCGAAGCCAATTATCGAAACATACGACACCATGTTCTGCTATTAACATTCTCACGATACTAAAATGTACGATATCGATTTGTTCCTAAATTTCAATAAAATATAGACACAACTTGAATGTCATAATGTAGAGTCGTTTGCTTTTAAAAAAGGCCAAGTTCGAGTCAGTTTTAAGGATGTGTTCCGTATGTCAAAAAAGAGGAGATTTCGTTTTTTTTATATTGAATAAAGACATTACAACCGTACTACAACACATGTATACAGAGACATAATGCAAAAAACTAAAAAAATAAATTATATTCTTTTTCATTTCAATCTCCAAGAATATTTACGGCACGGCTAACAGTCTGCTATTTAAGTAGGAACATACCTATATTTACAAAATATATATTTATTTCATTAATTAGAACTTCCCAATCAAAACATAAAAAAATCACAATTTCCTTAACAATATTTCCTGAACATTCAATTTCCTACATAAAAATCAACTCGGTCTAATATATAAATTTCATATGGCAACCGAGAACAATTAAATTTATGAATAGATGTTTTAAACCGGCGTCGTAAACCATGGCTTTATTATGTTAATGGCTATATGGGCGCCAGCCAATAGCCAGAGGCATTATGTCAACGGATCAATAAACTAGATTATAGATAAACATTGCAATTAAATACTGCATATACTAGCATCAAATTATACTTTTTAAATACACATAAATTTGTATACACACATGTTTAAATGAAATCGAAGTAGCGAATGAAGATCTACCAGTCTACCTAATGGTATGTGGACTCTACCATGAAATGTGTGACTCTCCTGGGGCGCCAAATGTGTGAGTTGTCTGGGGTGCCAAAATGGTGACTCGCCCGAGGCGCCAAATATGAGTTGTCTGGGGCGCCAAATGTATGACTCGCCCGGAGCGCCAAATGTGTGACTTGTCCGGGGCGCCAAATGTGCGACTTCTCCGGGCGCCAAATTTGTGACTCGCCCGGGGCGCCTAGATAGCTAAGGCCGGCCCTGAACCACCCAGGGGCAAATTACAGGGTTGGTTACAAATATCCATGGACAGCATTGACCACTTCAAACCACAACAAATTGTACCAATATTTACTTAAGTCATATCAATCATAATGTATTGTTTGTGGGTAGGTATATTAAGGAAAAATATTTCAAGGTAGGTACAATGGGGTGGAAACGTACAGGTATTTAGCATTGAAATTAAAAATAATAAAAAGTTGTCGATACACATCACTTCGCAATCAACCACGTCAACACATATCCACAGTTGACTTCCCTTTAAAATGACTTTATCCACTCAATATGGTCATACAACAACGAAAGGTCGATTCGTCGATTAAAAGTATTAAAACCGATCACGTATCTAAGATAAAGAAACGAGAATAAATATGTTTTAGTCGAAATGAGCATGGCGGATGATTTACGGCGCTATTGACATTGCGCGGGCGCAGCCGCCATCTTGTTTGCTAATTGCCGGCTTATGTCATTAAATCAGTCACGCATTACGGACGGGGACGTGTGATTCTTGCTTTATTCATCGGGTTTGGTATTTAGATATTTAGTTAAAACGTAAACATACATACATTAAAGTATTTTTCAAAGCACAACGCTTATAAATACGATTCAAACTTTTTAATTAATTTGTAATGATGCCTATAAGGACATTGAATTGGGAAGCTTAATGGCTCTTTTTAAAATTAGTAAAAGTACCTATTTTTTATAATACTCGTATAAAGATAAAAAATTAAATAAGTAAACAGGTCTTCAATACCTACGAAGAACGCCATCTATGGACACATTGAAATAAGAATGCGCTATTTAATCGTGCATCGTATTACGACACATTAAACCGGTTTTAATGAAACTTTGCACTTTGTAAAAGCAGTTGAATGGGAACCTCATTCCTGTATAATGTTACTTATAAATGTTAATGCAGCGGCATCAGATGGACCACATACGACAGCTATTTACCTAAAAACAGTTAGATAATTAAAACCACCGGTTAATATATTTACACTATTAACAAATAACGTTGATAACACGTTACCGCTAATTAGTATTACTTATACTGTTTATTCTAGAAACAAGGTCAGGAACTCGCGTAATATATGTAGGGTCGAGAGGGGCTTGTTGGTACATAACACTGCTAATTTTAGTTATTAATGTAAGATAATTATAAATTGACAATTTTAACAATTGTCAATAGTCACCAGTTAAGTTTAAGATGTTTATAAGGTATACAACTTTTATAAAGGTTTTTAACATGTGAATGATTGTCACATAAAAGTTGTAACATTAAGTATTGCAGTAGGGAGTCTGAGATATTCATAAAGCAAGCCGATAATACTTATTTAAATATAAAAAAATCAGATATAAAAACTCCTACAAAGAACAGATCAGACAAAGAACAGACACAATTTTAAATTAATTTTTTTTTATGAAGTCGATTGCGTTAGCATAAAACCCACTGCTTAACAGTTAGAAAATAATCGACTTATCATATATAAAATACCTATTATTGTTGCAAAATAATCTTAGACTTCAAATAACTTCTCACCTGAATACAATAACCCCAACCTCCCCTACGCTGTTTCATCTGTTTTTCTGTCTATTGTCTACGTATTGTTTATCGGGTTTTTGTCCAATGGGAACCGTGAATCGAGATGCTATCAAGATCGTGATCGAACGCCACTTTCTTTGATCTTCGTTGATTGACCCTCAGTTAAATGGTCACTGACCATCCAGTTGACAGTGACGACTTGTCTTTTGTAAAGTATGGTTTTGTACGATGATTGGTTTTGTTAGGAATGTCTATTGATACTCGGAGTTTAACAATACGTCTGTTTTAAGATCCGTGTGCTGTCTGTAGCGTTTTTTTGTACGTAGAGCTCCGGGTTCAACTCCGGACCATAGAAATAACACAATTAAATAATATTCTTTCTGCGTTTGGAAATTAGTGTCGTCTGCATGTGTGTCCATTACAACTAACACAAAAAAGTGTAAGGTTCTACTTATGTAGAAAGCATCAGTATTTATTTTGCAACATTAATATTAGACATGAGGGTTACAAATTACAATTACAACACTGAACCTTTTACAAAAATTAATACTAACAGAAGTTTAAAACTGCCCTGAGTAATATTTTAATACAGTAAAATTAAAAAGTGACTGAGGAATTTATAATAAGTAGAAGTATGATCAACTTATTTGTTTAATCATCTTATAATAAATAATTAACCAAAACATTACAGTATTACCCGTTACATAAATTGTTACATGCGATATATTTAACATAAATTATTTAGCTTGTCCAAATTATTTCCATGTCCAAATGAAGCCAATTTTGCCGTCCATTTTGCAGCCCATCAGCACTGGCCAATCATTCTTACTTGTAGCAGCTGAAGCTGGGTTGGCTCCTGGCCTAATTATTATGAAGACGTCACTAATGTCTTCACATCATAAGCCCTTGGCCTATATGTCTGTGACAAGGCCCTTAGAAAGAACAATATATTCTTCTATGTAGACGGGTACTACTACCCACTTATTCCTTTGACTTTACATGAAAATTAACTTTTTTACCACAACATTACAACAGTGATGATACTTAGTAGGTAACTGATTGAAGTCTGTAATTAAATTACCAAAAAACAAACCTAAAAAACTTACCTTCCCCATATGTCAATACTTAGCAATGCTAAATTAAAACTATTAAAATTATAAATTCAATTTTGTACCTAATTACACCTATTTTTAGTTCATTTTTTCTTAACATACCCTGGAGCCTGCTGGTAGAGACATGTACTAACGGTATAAAAATCACCAAAATCAGGAATTTCTTGGTTCTCAGAAGCAACGAAGACCTAATCTAGGTACCTACCTCTAATCTACCTATCAGTACGTTTTCTGTCCCTAATTCTGGGTGTTGACAGCTGTTTGTGAAATGCTACCAACAATTAACTGGCAGGTGTGTCCCTCGGCCACTCCTAGCTCATAAAAATATTTGCGGGTTTATAACATCTGGCAAACCTATGTCTCTCATAAAATTTTTACTCACATACATACGTGCCTATAATACATAGCAGTACCTACTTAATGCACTTCGAATATAATATCAAATACAACTTTTGCTAGCGGCTTCGCACGCTTTAAATTGCATATAAATCTCCTCTTGAATCACTCTATCTATTAAAAAAACTGCATCAAAATCCGTTGCGTCGTTTTAAAGATCTAAGCGTACATAGGGACAGACAGCGGAAACCGACTTTGTTTTATACTATGTAGCGATAGTGATATAGAAATATACCTACATGTAAAAGTTAAAATACACCCAATTATAGTGGTTTTAATTACTTTTATGACATCGTAATAAAAACACGTGTGACCGGGAATTTAAGTCAACCATGACTATTACTTCATTTTTTGTATTATTACTGTTTTATGACTTAATATTTATACTTAATAAATAAGATATTAAGACGATCTTCGTACGATATAATATTATATTATTTAATGATAATGTTTTCGAAAAACTTGATAGTCGTCCGTCCGTAGTCTTAATTGACGACAAAACGATTCAGATGTACCATAAATAACCAAACTTTACACGACCACATAATTATTTATTATTAATAAATAAAGTCACTATTTCATAGCGCTTTAAATGTACAATAAATATTATATTTAATAATCCATAAATATACAAATAAAGAAGTAAAACACATCCACATTTATGGATATCACGCTTTTTATTATAATAATTAATAACTATTAACATGTCCGATGCTTCCTTTTAATAAAAGATTAAGATAAAATTGAGTTTTTCGCTTATTACTACCATTCATTCCCTATTATGGGTTCATGTCGACCACAATTAGCGTGACCACATTATATTTCTCGTATTATTAAAATAGGTATGCATAGGAATATATTTTATTTAAAGATAAGAAACAAAGTCTGTAATTGTGTTTCTTTCATCGCTTCTTTTCCGTAAAGAAACACCTTGCAAAGTAATATAAGATAATAACGGTCTAAAATAATTCAATAAAGGATCTACCCGCTTTGAATATATTTTTTTATTAATTATAAATTAACTCTTAACTATTCCACTACGAAATAAGCAGGCTTAGCTATTTGTGATCGTAGCATAAATTCATAAAATGCTACTGCTCACCTGTTTGATAATATAGAAGTGGCAACCGAGTTTGCACCACCTGATGGTAGGCGACTGTTACCGCTCATGGGCATCTGTAATTGACCCCAGATACCTAGGGTTAACCAAAATGCGTTGCTACCTTGAAGTAAATTGAAACGCTTCGGAATAGTAAGTATGTTGTCCTTACATGTGGTAACACATTTACATATGTACCTATACCTACATACCTATATAGCTCATAAACATTTACATCTATATACACATTTTACATCAACAGTAAAATGTACACATGTAATATACGAATGGGTAGAGCTGTCAAGTTATCGCTACATGCCCTTCTTTCAAAATGAACAGTAAATTGTACACATTTTGAACCACAATAACCATAACTTTAATTGTCCACACTTTTTTGCAAAACCTGAAGAACAAGTCCTATAATCTACTTACGTTAAACAAAACGCACGTTATTTTGTTCAACAATTGCGTTATCTGATGCGGTGGCGTTAACTGCGAAAGATGCGTTGTGTAATAACAGCGTAATTACATGTGGCTTAGTATGTACTCACACCGCCGTTATAATTACTTGCCACACCTACTTAATTTTCAAAATTATATTATAATATATTGTGCATACAGGCTCCAACTGTAGGTAACTGTAGGTATTTATTACAAAAAAAACGTGATCATTACCTTACATTTGTTTGCACTTATGTCAACAAAATACCTTCTTTTATTTTTAATATAAAATATGTAACAGAATAATAACAGGTAGGTATGTAAAATTACAATTCTAAAAATTTTAAATTGAAATTAATTTTCAGGATACAATATTTCGAATATTTTTAAAATAACTTAAGTAAATATAATAAACTAAAATAACACAGGCTCCTGAAGGATCATTGCCTGAACAATTAGTTATAACACCAGAAAGAAATAAAGTAAATTAACAAAAACGAACTTAAATACATAGTTATATTTTTATTGAAGAAGTAACAAACCATTTTCTACTTGTAAATATGTGTTATTTGAAAGTATGTTTTAAAAAGATATAAGGTTTTATTAATTTTTAGCGTCATAGTTGTAACAAAATGTTAAATTGCGTACCTACAAAATTTGTTACGACGGCCAGTTAAGGCCGATAGAAATTTTAAAATTTATTTCATATTAAATTCATCGACAAAGCAGAATTCCTATCAATAAATTTTCATACCATATACATACTTTAGCATAACAAACATAATAATGAACTATTAGTTATTCTAAGATACACAAACACTCGTATAAATAGACGTAACATTACACCAATGACATACGTCAATTACATCTCATATGGATTATAAATATTCTAAGAAAATCTAACGACAAGTGCGCAGGAAATCGTTTAAAATCGACGTGTACATGTAAAGTGCATGTCACACACGCATGTTACATAAACACATGTCACATGCGCATGTCACGTCGTAATGTAATGCAGAAACGCGATAAATGATCTGTGGTCGTATCTCAGAAACATGATATGCTAAGAATTTTAATGTTTTGCAATGATTCATTGATTTTATGTCGGTATTGTATTTTATTTAGCGATAGTTTATAATAATTTAATCTGTATATAGGTATATAATCTTATCCATACTAATATAATACAATAATTGCCAATAATCTTTTAAATTTTAATTTTATGATAGGTACTTACAGTTAGGTAGTTACAGTATAATACTTAATTCTTAAATGAATAAAATTGAGAGTTATCTCATTTTTAATATTAGTCTGATATTTAAAATTACAGTGATATTTTTTATGTATCAAATTATTTATAATCCTATGAAAAGCGTTAGAACTAGTTAGTATATATGGATCGACCGGGGTGGTACCACCGTCACAACAATTTCTATCTTTTCCGCTAGAAATTGGTGTGACGGTGGTACCGCCGTAGTTCTTCGTTTTAATGCAAGTTTGTAGATACTAGTTTATTTACTGAGTATTTGTTAGTCGTCGTTTGTTAGCGTCGCATAGAACCCTTGTGTATGGAGTTGATTACAGATATCCATGAACGCCACAGACCACTTACCATTAGGTGAAATGAAGAATCTATAAGTGTTGTTTTAAAAGCGTCAAAAAGCAGATAAAAATAAAATTGCGAATCGGTACGATTTAGTTCTATTACCGTCCATAGCAGTGACCATTTAAAATCTTCCTAGGTAGGTAGGCAATTGAAATATAATTTGTATTTCGTCATTTATAAAAAGAGGTAGTACTCTGAACGAACAACAATTTAACTAGTTAAGTTTTGGTTTGGTCACAAATATAAGATGACTTAACATGAATCTTTATAGGTAGGTACCTACCTACTTTATAACTCATTACGGTGCATAAAAATTTCAATTAGGTAAAGGTTAAGGTAGAATATACACAAAAAACTCTATATATAGTTACTTTATTATTATGATTATTTGTAAATATGAATGCCTATACTTAGGTATTATTTATTAAAATAAATTTGCACATACTTATTTTCATTAATTTTAGAGATTATCAATTTCTTATATTAATGTTTAATTAGATATTAGTTGCCATAACGTCTTCTGTAAAATTATGCAGGTTCTTTAAACAATAGGTACAGAATTTATGTTGAACATACAAATTAAATATTTATTAATTTAGGACCTCCTACACCTATAGGAACCTAATGCAAAATAATTAAAATACCTCTCAGGTAACACCAAAATACCGGCTATTTAAAAATTAAAAGCCTGGAATTCACAGAACCAAAAAACCATCACGTAAATTATTAGCAAAAATTTTAAAATTGAATAAAAAAATATTTCAAACAACAAAAACAATTCAACAAAATTAATTTTAAAATAATAATTTTAGCTGCTAAATTCTAATAATGCAACGTAAAAAGTAATCGCCGATGACTAGATAGAGATGTGCGAATGTGTAAAATGTTCAAAATGTCCCCGCAGTGTTTACTTGCCGTCCCGCTCTCGCGCCCCGCCCCCTCGGCGCGTGTGTGCAGTGCATTACAACTAAAGATGGCGGATAGAAAAAAAATTGACAGATGCACCGCTGAAAACGTCTATGAATGCTGCGCCCCTGGCCGTTTAATTATTTCCATCTATGCGAATTGGTTAATAAAGTATTAGTTATAAAGTTTAGATAGTTTTTGTTTGTTTAGAACTTTTAGTTTGTGATGAGGGATTAAAAATAAAGTCACTTCTCTATCAGCTAGTGATGCACGCTATTCGTTATTGTTATAGTTATTTGATTTTTTTAGTCTTTTACACAGTTCAATAGTTTATATTCATCAATCACCATTCATGTTTTCATTTTCCCATTAGCATTTCTTTGTTTAGCCATATTTATTTTAAATAACAATAAAAACGGTGATATGATAGAAATGAATCTCACACTTTTATATAAAGGACGAAAACAAAAAGTTTTCTTCAACTTTCATCACTTTAGAAAAATATTTCAATGTTTTGATGCTACGGTCTAACTAAAACTTACATATTTCACTAAATATTCTTGTTTCTTCTTCAATTTATGAAAATGGTATATTGTCAATTGTTTATTTTGGACAAACACTCGATATGTACACACTTCACAACGTTCCCGAGCCACCTGCCACAGTACCGGCGCCGGCCGTCGCCGCGCCGCCACTGGCTCCAGTTTCCAAACTTTTCCGACCATTTCCCGCTTTAAAAACTCCTAAACCTACTCAAAAGTTACAACAAACTTTGGTTATCACCTCATTTTGTGTTATTAAGTTGATTAGTAACTGAATCATAACTTTTCCGACTGGAGAAATATGAAAAACAAGCCGTATCACTTAAAAAAAAATCTCCATCCATCAACTCACCTGACAATCGTTCGGTCGTCGTCACTAGACCTCCAACTCCACCTGTCACCTGCAGCTAAGCAAGCAACTCGTAAAGATCCTTTGTTTTCCGCTAATATTTGTTTTTAACGAACGATTACCGCGTGCAACTCGCGTAACAAGGTTTTCAGGTGTCGTCTTTAGTAACCGTTTGTGGTTTATGTGTTTCTCGTTTGTTATTGTTAGGTTTGCGTCGGTCGGGTCACTTCACTGGCACAGTCGGGCACTTCACTCGCGATGTTTACGCGGCGGGACGGAACGCGGTGCGGAATGGTCGCGCGCCGCGGCCGGAATGACGCGCGGCGAGGCGACGCGACGCTAGCGCCAGCGGCCGCGGATGGAACTAGCTCAATCAACGCAACGATAACATGCACGTTTTTGCACTTTTAAAAGGTGCCGCGGTTTGTAATTTTGTTTCTTTGATTGGGATACTATACTATGTTGATTGATGTGTACCTAAATATTTTGTTGTATTAGGTTAGAAGTTTATGTGGATAGTGAGTAATTTTAAAGTCTACAAAGTTTCATTAGTTAGTGATTTGAAACAATTCTGGTCAAATATTTTTTGAAGCTGAAAATGTACCTATACCTACTTTGTAAAATATCACTTCACATTTAGCAAATAAATAATTAGTTAAAGAACACCAAAACTTGAACAACATATTTTATTTTTATTACAGTACTATCTAGGTACTCATTTGTTTTAAATTAAGTTAATTTTGTGGTTTTGCTCTAGGTTTTATTAGCTACTGGTCATAGCCCTACATGTTCATTTAATTAATTTAGATCCTAATTAGAAATTATATACAAGACAAAAAAACTTCTTATAAGTTAATTTATAACATTCCTCGGATATTTTAGTGACAGCTAAATTATAAAATATTCAAAAATATCAATCTTATATTTATTTACGATTATTACTTAAGCAACAAAAAAAAGATTTTCAATATTAAATACCAAATTTAAGTCTATTAAAACTAAAGTAAACAAAATCCTAAAATATTTACATTTCATATTTTAGTAAAATTTTTAGAATTTCAATTCATAACCAATGCATTTTATAAACAGTAATTTTCATAAAACATGAACAATAACAAAGCAAAATTTTAAAATTAAAAACAATTCACAACCTCTTCACAAAATTCAAAATTCGAACGTCCCAAAATTTATAATTGTAAAATTCGCATTCTTGTACAACACAAGTGAGTGAAGTCACAAACCAAAACATTAGCGGGAGGGGGGCGAGTGACCTTGCATCGCGCTCGCTCGGGGCGGCGCCTCGGGCCCCGCCCCCCGCCCACCGCGCCTCCCTCGCCGCTGCCTAACGCCACGCGAACTTACAAGTTCGCGCGGAATGCTGCTTGTGTTCGAATTTGAACTTGGAATTCATTTTCTTGCTTCTTTATCTGTATAATTTTATTGACATTAATTTTTCGTTTATTTGAAAATAGAAATGGGTTTTTTATGATAGTTTTTAATTTGTGTTTTATTTTCTGGCGCTGATGGTGGTTTGAGATTTGAGTTGCATGATATTTTATTGCTTTGTGATTACAATCTATTCTCGCACGTGATACCTACCTACCTAGGTAGGTAGTTATGTATATTTTTTTACTTCTATTTTTATTGATATAAAAATATTAAACAAAAAAATGGTGGCGGTGAATTAAAAAAAATAAGGTATGTATTTATTTATCTACCTATCTATATATCTATCTACCTACCTACCTGCTTATGTTATTGCTATTTGTACCTACATACCTAAGTAGAAAATTGAATTAGGTAAATATAGTTTTAGAAATAAGTAACTAGATAGGTAGGTAAAAGTGTAAAAACAAAAGATTTTCTTTGCACAGTAGGTAAATCTTAGATATTGTACCTACCTACCTACCTATTGTACCTACCTATAAGTGGTAGGTAGGTAAGTACCTTATGTACCGTAAGTTCATGTCCATGTAGATACCTAGGTATTTAGTTAGGTACTCTTATTTGAGTCTAATAGCACTCATTCCCTCCCCTCCCCTCAGCAAATCATGGACACAAACATAATAACAGCGGATTATCGGAACCCACATTAATATCTCGCGGTCAACGCACCGGCATGACATGACGGCATGACGACATGGTGACAAGGTACCTACGTATAAAAATTGCAGATTATCTACCTACCAACTGACTTTTGAGTTAATCCAGGACAAACTTCTTCCATCCATCAGCCCCCAAATCAATTACTGGACATGACCACTCCTGGATTTTTATGAATCCCGCCTGACTTGCATGTGAATGCAGAGATAGTTTATGTTATACAAGAGGTCGCTACCTATCATCTGGGATTTATAGGTACCTTAGTCGCCTCTGATGACAGATCTTGTTAAGAAATACGTACCTACTTACTTTTCAAGTGAAGTGAAGTGGTGCTATTGAAGACAACACACGGCAGGAGAAATTAGCAGAGGTTTAAATCTCTGGGCATTAGGTAGGTACCTACCAAAATAACCTACCCCAGCTTCAAATAGACCTAATCCTGTCTCGCCACCCAAAACGATCTGCAGGTCAGATCAGTAGGTATTCTTGTCACACAAATAGTAATTTAAAGGACATCATTCATTTCGTACCCAAAAATGAAAGTGCTGGCCAGAATAAAATGAATTCTTATTGGAAACAATGTCCTGAAGTTTTTTTACTATGACTAGGAACGTCTACGATTAACCCCCCGACTGTTATTTAAGTTCAAAGTTAACTGCCCTTAATAAAAACTCTACCTATAGGTACCGAAATGTTACGGAAATACCGTCTACAGATTTTTTCATATGCCTGAACGTCTACGAGCCCCCCTGCCAAACCGAGGTAAAATAAAACACTCGAGCATTACGTATGATGATCATACGCAGTAAGCAGGTAATTTTTTTTTTCAACTTTTCTACGTAATGTGATAGCAGATAGCTATTTAGCTATTATTATTATTACTTAACTTTTTTATCTTAGTTGTTTGTCAACTTTTAAGCGTCATATAATGATCTCCTTTATCATACACATTTCCGCCAAAGGAATAGAACCCAGGATTCAACGGCACATCTGCTGAGTCACATGACTCACGTGAGGTCATTCAGCTTATCCAACTTAATCGGCTTATTGGGAATAATATTAACCCAATTTGCGAGCTCAATCATTCGGCACAGAGACTTGCG
>DWPV01004068.1:0-14132 GCA_018251915.1 Urbanus proteus proteus
GCACTAGTAGAATTTCATATTCTTTTAAAAATCCTTTTCACACGCGATGTTGGTCTTTATTATATCCTTTGTCTATGGTAATACTTTAGCTAAATTACAACTATAGCTTAAATGCCACAAAAACCGTTTCTGAACGCGTTCTAAACGTTTATTATATAGATCGTAATGCGGATTCCATACTACGCTACAGTATTCGAGTCCACTACGCACAAGAGAAGTGTACAGTGCGATTTTAGTACTTGGGTTTTTGAATTCCCTACAAGTTCGCAAAATAAAACCTAAAGTCTTAAATCCTTTCTTAACTATTTGATCAATGTGAATGTTAAAACGTAATTTCCTATCCAAAGTAATGCCTAAGTCTCGAATATTATCCATCTCGTTAAGTGGCACACCATTTATGGAATATGAACGAGGTACAGATGTCTTTTTCCTAGTAAAGCAGATAACCTGACATTTCTTAACATTTAGATTCATACCGTTCTGTTGGCACCACGTCACGAGATTATCTAGGTCCTTTTGAAGAAATATACTCTCCTCTACCGTATTAACTTTTCTGAAAAATTTCAAGTCATCGGCGAGCATATAAAAATTAGAGTGTTGGAAACATACGTTTATATCATTTATGAAGTAATTGAACAATAGAGGGCCTAAATGTGAACCCTGTGGAACACCAGAGAGAGCATCAAATGGCTCCGACCTATATCCACCCACCACTACCATAGATCTTCTGTTTTCTAAGTAAGATTTGCACCATTGGAGTAATGTGCCGGCTATTCCGCATGATGAAAGCTTCCTTAGCAATACTTCGTGGTTTACTTTGTCAAAAGCCTTGCTGAAGTCGGTGTAGATTACATCAACTGACTGACCATGGTCCACGGCTCCAGCAAGGTCCTCAACAAGGGACACTAGGTTGGTTGCGGTAGATCGTCCTTTAACGAAACCATGTTGTTCCGGCATAACGAAACTTTTAAAGTGCCAAGCAAGTACAGGATATACCAAACTTTCAAAGACTTTCGCGAATACAGGAATTATTGAAATAGGCCTATAATTCTGAACAAGACTGGCATCACCGCTTTTCAACAAAGGCATTACTAGTGCGTCCTTCCATACACCGGGAAATACGCCAGAGTGTAATGATTTATTTATGATCAACCATAATGGTGTCAGTGCACTGGCGCATTTCACAGCAAAAATGGAAGGTATTCCGTCTGAGCCAGCCCCTTTTGTAGAATCAAGTCTTTTTAAAACTCTAAACACCTGTTCCTTGGTGACGCTTAAAGTTGACAAGACGATAGCACTTGGAAGTAGTTGAGACACACTTGGGGTAGAAGTAGTGGTAGTACTATATACAGAGGAAAATTGATGTGAAAAAAGATTGCAAATAGCAGGTCCGGTTGTAGCAACCTTTAGTCCGGAAGACATTGTGGCAGGATAAGAACAATTACTACGTCGTTTGTGTTTTATAAATGACCAAATTAATTTGGGATTAGTTGTTATAGACGATTCTAGACTTTTTAAGTATCGTTTATACACAATGTCGTGTAATCAAGATCAAGATGCCTTAGATATAAAAATAAGTAGGCTTTTATTTTTTATTTATTTAATATTTATGTACACGCAGAAAGGGAGGCCGAACGTAAGAACATATAGAAATATTACTGTCCAAGTTATTTTTATATCCCTCAAGAGTACTCTATGTCCTTTGCCGGACCACTACTTAGCAAAATTTCATAACGATGAATTAAGTTGTTAAAGAGTGAAGGCGTAATTAGGATCGTAGATGTTCACTATAGTAAATTGCATTAAAACTATTTAAATACAAACAAATAAATAATTTGTATAATTCATTTTTCTATAGGTACCAGTTTACCGTCGCAATGAGCGTGAATAAAAACAACACAAATAAACAGCTAAATATTAGCTTTTACAATTTTAATAATTTATTAGTAAGTAGTACTATCTCTATCGCAGTTTTAACAAATAATGTTTTATGCAATGATACTATAATAAATCAATGGTTTTATGGTTTTAATATTATAAGTACGTAGATACAAACGTACAAAGATACATACGTACAATATAATCAGTATATAATCAAAGATTAGAACGTTAACTATCCAAATAACTTCACCACAATCTAATGTTAATTCTTTACGTCCGATTCGTGCATTTGAGTTTTCTGTAAAAAAATATTAAAAACAACAATAAGCCTCAATAAAGCAAGGTAGAGCATAGATTGAAATAAGATTGGAATATTGTGCAGTTGAGGTATTGTAGGTAGGTACGTAACTCTATTTACGCCGGGCATGTATTTATTTAAAATTTAACAAGCCAAAGGAATAAAACCCCTAGTTTACTTATAAGAACGATAATAATACTAAGTACTCACTGATTGATATAATCAAAAGTGAGAATATTCAATGAGCCGCAGTAGCATCATCACTATTCAGGTATTTTGTAACACCTTTTAAAATACCGAATGTTTGTTGCTAAACCGTTTGGAGGTTCTGTATAACTAAGTACATACATATACGAAAACTAAAACGTACAGTGAGTGATTCCTTGCTCTTCTGCATTTGCATCAGAACGTACTCAGTATCATCGTGATCAGAGTCCACTACCGAAGTCTGCAGTTCGTACAGTTTTCCTCGGCACCGATGTTCGTAAAGAAGGGGCCGCGTCTGAGATGCATTAGAAAAGTTTATAATTTCTCACAATGGAAATAGTAATGAAGTATGAAGCAGCACGGATAATATGAATTTTCATTTACATAACATGTACTTAAATTGATTATTATTAGTAATTAAGTATGCATTTAAAATACGTATTCATGAAACGTACCTATAGTTACCAATAAAGTTCAAACAATCCCATTTCCATAAATTTGCATTGTACAAGCATTTTGGAGAAACCCTATCCAATTTATAAATATATGCTTGATGCATAAATGCACGGATACAGATAGGTAGTAAAATTTAAATTCACGTAGGCTGAAAGTTAAGTATAAAAAAAACTTACACATTCAGGATGACTAAAGCCCTGTGAAGCTAATCCGTTCCGCCAAATGTCTGTGGAGAGTTCCTCAGCCTGCGACGTCATCCATCTGCTGAGACCTCTTTTGCGATTCGGACGACGCCAACGAAATCGATCCTCCTTCGTCTAAAACAGTCAGGAATTGCACTTCTTATGAAATATTTTAAGATAGCAAGTACGATACTGAATATGTAGCAAATTAAGCTAAAGAAAAAGTTCATCCTCCAATTAATGTTAATAAATTGAAATGAGAAGTGCAATTCCTCACTGTCTTGAAGTTCAACGACAATATGATGATGAACGAGCTACTGTAAAATAGACTCGTACCTGCATATCGTGCGAACTGATGCATTTGCTTCCATTAACATTAGGATCAGCACCTGTGTCTTCATACTTCTTGCGATGGGAAGTGATTTTGTTCAGAGAATTATATAATACGAGACACGGCATGGTGACGAAGAATATGACGTTTAGTACAAACTCCATTGACCTGTAAACATTGCGTGACGAGTTACGAGGAGGTTATTTACCTAACATACCTACTATATAATAAAGACTTAAAAGTGCGTTAATTCGCATTTGAATCATCGCTTATATCTTAACGTTATAGCCATCAAATATCTTAGCAAAAATTGTTCTCATTCGGATTGGACAAAAGATACCAATGAAACAGTAATGAAATGAATTGATCGAGCAAAGAAAATATAACTTTATAAGATCGGTATTGTAGGTACTTAGGTAGAAGGCAATGTGGCAATAGTTTCTTAAAACTTAAAAACCTAGGTATTAATCTATTATACTTTATAGATTAGCTAAACCTAGTATGTAGTAATGTAAATAGCATACTTGCTGATCAATAGCACATTCCGTTTTTTGGTGTCCGGGTGAACAGGCCAGCCATCTTCGTCGAAAACAACAGTGCGGTCCCGAAGATTGCGTTCATAATAGCGATCGAGCCGCCTCGGAGTTTGGAGCATCTGGTCGATGCCCCACGAACCCACACATCGAAAGAACAGACCCAAGCAAGCTTTCAATAAACCTAGATGTTAAAATTATGAATTTTACAGACAGGCTGTGATATTATATAGGATTATCTAAGCCATCTAAAATAAAATTTATGACAGAAACTACAGAGTCACTTCAAATCAGGGAATTGTCTAAAACCTATCAGACTTTATAAAAGTTGTGGGTAGTTGCGTTGCGTCCTTGCATCTTCAATGTCGCAAATTTGGAACGTATTTCTGCTTCTTCAACATTACTTCTCCCTTTTTATGTTTGATTTTATGTTCTGGTGACATGGCGTGTTCAAACTTGATCTGGTCAGGTATAAGAAACCATCTTTGACTACTATCATTCATGACTGCTGCATATTTCCACTTGCTACTATAATTCATAAAAATCGTAACTAAATTCGAAATGGGTTCATCATAGAACTAAATAAGGTTTACCTAATGCAAGCAAGAGGAATATAACGCCAGTGAAAATTACTAGTAAGTTCAGAGTAACGACATTGGGGTAGCAGGCTGCGCGCACTTGCCGCGGGCGCTCACGCAGCGACAAACCAGCAGCCAGCTGCTGGTGCTCGGCCAGCTCTTGACAGAGCAACTTCGGGTCCTCATCTGTAAGTGCATCGGCACATTAAGTAACTATATGTTAATAAGTCGAATAACTCCATAAGCACTGCCTAATTAGTGTTTTATAAATTGTACCTGTTTTAAAAATTGTAGGCACCGTACCCAGAGGAAATAACTAAGTAATTTACGTTAATTTAAATACTAAGAAACATGGTTGAACCGAGGATAATACTTGTCACTTGTAACAGATGTTATTGATATGGTATTTCCGTCATTTGATATGAGAACTTGGTGAGTATAATGATTTACATCAAGATGTAGTGTTGAGTTTAGCTATGTTTATAGACACTTAACGTTACTAAAAGTACCAATATATTGTAAAAAGTCGGTTAAAAATATACTGGAGGACAATAAATAAAATGCATTCCGGCTAAGGGATAACAGTAGAGTTAATGTTAAAAAAAACTGTAACTTGTTAAAAAAATGGGTTTAAGGTTCGCGATTATCTTATTACTACGTATTTGTAATTAACTACACGAATACTTACTTAAACACACGCATTGACAGTGCCACACACAGAAGCATCGGTCACCACGCTTAATACGCACTTCTCTTACTGCCACGGATTCATCATCATCATTCAATAAAGCCACTAAAACATAAGGTGGACAAGTTCCTTTAGCAATATATTAGCGTGGGTTGAGTCGTGTGACTTGATCTTCAATAGTATCACTTTCACTACTCTATTCATGGATGTAACGTTCCTACGGCAACTAAGTTATAAAACCCAGGAGTTGGGGAGCAGAGCCTGCCTATATAAAAGCAACAGCAGTAGTGGCTTTGACGTACGCCAAACGCGGTGGCATAAACCCAACCCCCATTAGGGAAGGCTAATGTCGAGCAGTGGACCGCGAAAAGTGGATAGATGGTACAATAATTACTAAAACTTTAAACTAGTAAATCCTTACCCAAGCAATTCGCGTCGTCGTCAATTCTATCCATGGGTAATTCAATGCGAAATTTATGTGTGTGCATAGGAGGAATCATTACAGAATCTACTAATGTTCCTACTTCGTCATCCTCATTGATTCTTTTCATGATTTCGAGGCCACACTCACGGATTTTAGGTCTACAAGGATTACATAAAAATAGACTTCACATATTTCTGGGAATGAGTATTGATTACAAACCTTTTAATAAGGTACCTATAGGTATTTAACTTCATTTTCATTTACTGTTAGAGCACGTATAGGTAATTAATTAACAACAAAAAATAAGACCGATTAGAATTCAAACCTTCAAATTGAGAGCCTAAAATTCATAACATACGTCTTATTAACAACAATTATTTTTTCCAAAAAAGCAGATTGTTAGTTAGTATTTTGATTCTTGAGCGAGAGAGAATTAGTAACTTGAGTAAAGTATTAGCCTGTCAGCAAGTTTACAATATTCATGAAAAACCTGAATCGTGCTGCAGCTAAGCCTGTGTTGGTCGCTTGTATTGTAAGCACAGCCCGTGTTCGGCGCGTGTTTTCTGAGACTGCAGTAGTCAGCCGACCCGATGACCTGTACGTAAATATAATTGCTTAAATTTATTAATTCAGGAACACATATAAAGCATTCGTAGGAAAGTTACGTTGGTTCTAAAACAAAAAATAGCTAAGTATCGAAAACATGTGTAGATCTACCATACCCACTTACAGTTCAGAAAATAAAATTAAACTTCGATAATGCACCCTTTTGAAAATTACGAGATTAACTTGCGTTCCTATTCCAACACATTTTTTGCGTAGGTAAGAAGCGTTTCCAGATTTTTTTGGACAAGTCGGGATTTTGAAACATTTTAAGTGAAAAAACAGGGATTTTTTTGTCAAAAGCGTAAATAGTATGCAGCATAGGCTAGACGACGAAAATAAAAATGTCGCTCGGTCATATTATCTGTAATTTTCATCGTTGGAAATTTGATGTTAAAAAAGGTCGTTCACGCTAATTAACTATGTGATTTAGGATTTACATTGTTGTTGTTATATTGCTGAAAAAGCGGGACCAAGCCTGTTCTGCGCGGAATATTCAATTTTTGTAGAATAATCGGGACAGTCGCAATGCTGGTAAGTAGGCTAATCTTACCTAATCCCTACACTAAAATATAAATATGATGATAATAACATATGTTATAATACATACCCCACATAGACTAATTGGTTGTCGTCGGCCTTTGCCTCTAAATCAATCTGTGCGTGGTGTGACTGTCTGTAAGGGATTCTCAAAAAAATATCAGATCCCTCGTTACTGATTGTATAGTCATCTCCATTTTTTCCTAATATTGCTCTGGATAATCGTACCATAATAGGACGATGACGCTAGTTAAAAAAAGATAAAATATCTAAGGAAATGGGGCTGAAATAAATCTTTATAAATAACGAAAATAAGTAAAAATATGACAGGATTTAAAAATCATGAGATTAGTAACGCTTACGTATTTAGGAAAATGAATAATATTGCATCTTCCTAAATTTTAAAAGAACCTTGCATAAGTACTTATACCTTAAGATTTAGTTGTTATATTAAACTATCTAATAATAAATGAAGAGGTACCTATGGTTAATATACTCACATGACCCGCTGAGGTGGATTCACTGTCTGCACTTGAATTTTCGCAACGTTCGTTTATATCAAGATTTTCATCTAGAGCTTCAATATCCTCAGAAGGTACGATTATAAATTCATCGAATTTGTCTATACAACGATTTAAATAAATTTTATTATTTATTCTCACAAACATAAATTCTAATTAACGTAAGTACTTCTTAGGTAATCACTGCTTTCCCTAATGGATCACTGATAAAGCATGCTCTTAGCGTTAAGACTTCAAAAATGAAATGAAAAAGAAATAAAAATATGTGAAACAAAATTGTACCCTTATTGTGTTCCTCATTATTTCTTCCATTTTTGGCCAGCAAGAGACAAATACCCGTAGATGGTAAAGTAAAGTCATCCCTAGGAACATACTCAGTACTTCGATATCGTATATTAAGGTATTGATTCGCCCATTCAGGTTTTCTTGAAGTAATCCTTCATCAGAATATCATAATGCAAATGAAATTGGACAAAGGTCTTTAAATTTAGTTCAAAAGTGGATTTTATACTCGTTATTAGAAATAATTACATATTCTTATTAGTTGAACAATAAATAAAAAAGTTATATAAATCATATACCTACCGTGCAGATTCTTGTTGAGTTATGTCTTTCCATACAGTTTTTCCTTCAGGCGTACTCAATTTTTCTAATAGCTGGACTTGTGCCTTAAACCATATATCAGGATTACCGAGTTCATATAAAACAAATTCTTTTTCTTTACCATCTACTAATTTTTCTAATTGCCAATTTTCACTTATATTATTATTATCTGGATCCATATAGGACAGCCTTATAAAATTAGGTTTATTTGTAAAAAAATCAAATCTATCCTGTTTAATATGTGGATATTTTTCCTTAAAAATGAGTCTTTCCTTTTGTTTCATTTTATTAGAATTAATGTTATCGTTGATTACTACCGGGTTGGTTTTATGTGTAACTGGATCACTTCTTGCATAGTATATAACTTTCTTAGTGTACATATCATCTTTAATTGAGTTAAAAGGATTATCGGAATTAAAATGTGGGCCGTGGGAATTCAAATTGTTTCCTAACCAACTCGGCACGTTCTGATCTTCTTCAAAAGGACTCATTTCTTTTCCTGCATCAGTATTATAACGTTTATTTCTTTGCCAGTTAGTACTTGTATTAATTCTTGGGCACTTTTTTATCTGACCTGAAATGTAAATCAGAATAAGAAGGTACATTATTTACATTTAAATCAACACAAATGACTAGACCGGTACGCTTCATGACAATAAAAAAGTTCTATGGTTAAAATGAACAATAGCTGAGGACTAAATTCTTTTAGGATGTACGTATTTGTGAACATGGAACTTAGGAACCTATAAATATATTATCAATAGATGTCCAATGAAAAGAAATATTTAGATATCTTTCTATCGTTTTATACCTACTAGATAGCAATTTTAATTAAATTAATGTTTATCTTGAGTCCAGTGTTGCCGATTTAGCTTTGTCGCTAGAAATTACTACTTCGCATAGTGGCTTAGCAACCAAAAATATTTTTTGTCGCTAGGCAAAATTTTGCAACTTTTCTAGCGACTTTTGGAGTACAACATGGTTTGAAGGTAGAATTTTAATAAATTTTAATTCCTAATTAACCTAAATTACCTTTTTTGTTATTTGCCGCAATTAAATTTTGAAGTCCCAGTGAAGTAATTGACATATTAAGATCGAGCTAACTTTTTTTTTCGCAGTCAAAATCTAAATTCCAAAAGCGACTTCTAGCGACTTTTCGTGTCGAGTCTAGCGGCTTGTGATTTTTGGAGTTGGCAACACTGCCACTCATTGCTGCACACCCAGACCTAATCTCGGTGGCCACCCATTGCTGCATACCCAGACCTGACCTCGGTGGCCACCCGTTGCTGTATCCCAAGACCTGACTAAGGTGGACACCCATAGCTGCATCCCCAGACTTGACCTCGGTGGCCACCCGTTGTTGCATCCCCAGACTTGACCTCAGTGGCACCCCATTGTTGCATCCCCCGTCTGTTCTCGGTGGCCACCCATTGCTGCATCCCCAGACCTGCCCTCGGTGGCCACCCATTGCTGCATCCCCAGACCTGACCTAGGTGGCCACCCATTGTTGCATACCCAGACATAACTTCAGTGGCCAACCATTGCTGCATCCCCAGACCTGATCTCGGTGGCCACCCGTTGCTGTATCCCCAGATCTGACCTCGGTGGCCACCCATTGCTGCATACCTAGACTTGACCTCAGTGTCAACCAATTGCTGCATACCCAGACCTGACCTCGGTGGCCACCCATCAGTGTTACCAATTTAGCGACTTTGTCGCTAGAAATAACGACTTCGGATGGTGGTTTAGCGACTAAAAATTTTTTGTCGCTAGACAAGATTTAGTGACTTTTTTAACGACTTTTGGAGTACAAAAATATAGGTTTGAAGGCAAGATTTTGCCGCAATTAAATGAATTCCCAGTGAAGTAATTTATATATTAGGATCGAGCTACCTTTTTTTTCGCCGTCAAAATCCAAATTCCAAAAGCGAATTCTAGCGACTTTTCGTGTCGAGTCTAGCGACATGTGATTTTTGGAGTTGGCAACACTGCTTGAGTCATACATATGTGTACTTTATTTATATTTTTATGAATTTCTGTTTTGGTTTATGGAATAGTTAAGCCAACTCATTACCAATTGTAACCACCGTTAATTTTATGGCTTGGCTGTAGGACTGTTTAGATAAAATAATTATTAATTATGGATAAGTTAATTTACATTTATATGTATGTATACAAGCAGATAAATTTAATTAACGTTCCGAATATTATTAAGCGCCATTAGCGTACTAAGCTTATGGTAAAGCAAAACCTCGTGTACCAACTTACCTATGTGATAAGCGCACGTTAACTTATTCATGTTCCAGTTACATTCTAAAAGCGAGTTGTTGAAACCGGTTTACGGACCGGCGGAGTTGCGCGGGGAGAAACGTACACGCGCGAGGCGGAGCGGAGCTGCGCGAGGCCGGTCACCCCGTCGGCGGCGATGTCAGTCGTGCGTCGGCATTTGTGCACGAATTTTACACCGATCGTAAATTTTTAAACTTAATTTAACCTTTCATTCTTTGTAACTCAGGTAAAAAAGCTAGTACTTAACAATTACAATGAAAGCGTTCATTGAAGGCGTACGAAAAGAACCATGCCTCTGGAATCCGTTGCATCCAGACTACCGCGAAATGCACGCTAAGGAATGGGCCTGGCAACGCGTCGTGGAGCACTATAACAATAGATCCATCCCGAACGGTAAGTTGGTTTTGTTGAACGATATGTCTCCGCGTAAATATTTTGTTATGTATTCTTATCCAAAATCTTAAACTAAAAAAATAGACTTAGCCTCTCCAAAAAAATGTTTAGCGCATACAGAAAATATGCACATAACTAATGCAATTTTGCATTACATTGAGAACTTTCGTTCACTTTAAACAATGAAAAATGTCTTCATGTTTTGTAAATATAATAAATTAATAACAGATAAAAGTGTTCAATAAAACAAAGTCTACATAACGTTTCACCTTCAGCCGCACAACTGCAAGTTGCAGGTAGTATTTCAATAGAATGTTCAATGAGGCTTCGTCTTACTATTTTTTTAGTCTGAATTCAACAATTGTTCTTCTTTGATTATATTATACTCCCATATCAAACTTGTTCTCATTCGTAATTATTTAATAAATAATCACTAAATAATTTTATAGGTGTACGAAATATCGAATACGTTATATTATGATACTACAATGATTAAATTTAACACATACCCACTTATACGTAAATATAAATAGGTAAGTACTTAAGCAGCTTACTTATTTTGTAATTTGAATAAGTGCATGTATAAAGGTAGGTATGTTATAAGCAAGGTCAAATCTCTATTTGACCACATTGAACATTTACCTACTCGTATACGTTTGTGTATATGAGTACATTCTAGTTTGCTACTTCAAAAAAACGTACCTATTATAGGTACCTAACTCAGGTACTTACGTATTCACTCTCTTTAAGTCATTTTAGGTGTTGATTAGACTCGGAAGATGTATAAATTTATTAAAGAAATTGGTTTCTCATTTATCTTCCATATAGGTAGGTACTTATAGATCGACAACCAACCAAGTTGGCTAGGTACATCATACCTAATATTGTTTTTTTTTCTCTTCACAGTTCAAGTGGCGAAAATAGAATGGAAAAAACTACGTGATAACCACCGCGATGCCCTAAAGCGCGCTAAACTAGGAAAAAATAAACTGCTGCCGGCCCAAATTACCACGTGGAAATATGCTAAAGCGATGCAGTTCCTGGAACCACACATGAAGTACCGCATCACCGAAAATATCGAAATGGAACCTCCCGCCGGGTCTAGTCAAAAAAATCTTGAACACGATGTATCAACAACAGAATCTCCGGAGACAATACAAACAGAAAATTCAAGTAACAAAAGACGTTGTGTTGAACGTACCAGCGATTTTCGACAAGATTCGGATGCCCTAGAATCATTCTTTAATTGTATTCTCAAGAGCACACAAACAATGCCCCAATGGATGCAAACAAAAGTGAAAAAGAAAATATTCGCGGTAATCATAGAAGCTGAAGAATATTTATCGTTGCAAGAAAAAAACGATGACCCGATAGATACAAAAGATAATATATTAACCATAGAAACCGAAATTAAAAGTGAAGTCTTCACAAGTGATAGCTGTGATGAATATTCATAAAATTCGTTTCTGTATCTACGCCTGTAATGAAGATAATGTATTAAAGTGAATAGACGGACTCAGTTTGCATTTTATGCCGAACTTAGCTGCTCTTGTAATCTATACTACCAGTATTTAAACATTAAAGTACCTGTTGAAAATGCTATTAAGTATCACCGTTATTGGTACACGCTAATTACCAGTTAGGTACTGTCCTTTGCCTTGTTTTCCATAACGTTCAGAATATTACACATGTAAGATATTTTATTATTTAGAATAAGTAAAGAATTTTATATATTTTATATATTTGATCTTACTAGTGTCTTGCTTAGGATCCCGCCAGTCTTCCTCGTTTATGGATTCTACATTCCACTTCTGGGGGTCCTATTTGTTGGAATTACAAAAACCCAATTTTATTATATAGTTTACTATATTGAAATGTTATAATTGTGTATACGATTACTACGTACAACGGAACTGACCTTAACCGCCTTCCTGCGCGTTTCAAACACATTGTCGTCGAAATTTGTAAATAAACAGTTAAAAGTCTGAAAATGTTAAATAATTTTATTCACCTAATTACCTTTTTTTATCACATAATTGCCTAGAAAATAATTTCAACAATTGCGAACAAACGATTCTATTTAGTTATTTGTTTAGATGATATAACTTTTATTTATTTATTTTATTTCTAATGAGGCTTTGTGGCCGCCCAGAACGTCTCCTACTTTGAGAAGCTCTGGTCTTGTGCTGTACTGTACTTAGATCTACATACAAAAACATTACATATATTCAAAGCAAGGTAAATAAATGCGTTAAGATTTCCTGGTAACTAAACATCTGACTGATTGTACAAATAACTGTTACAAGAATAAAGAAGTAAGTAAGTAAGTACATATATTACTTACTTCTAACTTACGCAGTTTATACACTTCGAAAGGTGGATCACGACGTAGACGTAATATGTATGGGTTAAGGAGACGCACACGTTTTTTGTTTGAACCATCAAACACGTGTTCGATAGGAATGTACTCGTCGCTTAATGATTGCTGTTAAAAAAAAGTAAAATTCAAGAATCAAGTATTTTTAATGCTGTGCAAAAATGTCATTTTTTTATAATCGGTCGTCACGGAAGCGACTTGACCTATTTGAGGTCGCGACAGATTTAGTTTTTGTCAAATTCATCCCAACAACTACTTTATCATACGATACGATCGTATGATAAAGTAGTTGTTGGTTGTTTATTATTGCACTATTCCATAAAATTTCTGACCAGGCCACCTACTCTTTCGTACTAGTGCAAAATTAATCGCGGTATGTATACACATAGGTGTTGCGCGTGCATACATACTGGGATGGGAACACAAAATTTTAGTATCAGATTATTCTATCATACAAGTTATTTAATAAATGAAATTTTAAAATATTTACGCTAAAATCGTTGGACACTTTGACGGTAAGTGCAAGTTTCTTGTGGCAATCTCGAAGAACATTATGCCTAAAAAGCTCCTCCCGTTGAAACCGAGACATATCACCACCAAAAGGAATTTGTTTTTCCTAAAATAAAATCGTAATTGATTAATACTACATATTATAAAAAAATATTAATAGACAGACTTTTTAATAAATTACATTTTTGCAATAGTGTGCACCTATCATATGAAAGTTAGTAGTCTCATGTTAGTTCACTAAAGTTAGTTGACTAAATTAAGTTACTAAAATTAGTTGACTAAAGTTAGTCGACTAAAGTTAGTTACTAAAATT
The DNA here is from genome assembly GCA_018251915.1 of Urbanus proteus proteus. NCBI lineage: Eukaryota > Metazoa > Arthropoda > Insecta > Lepidoptera > Hesperiidae > Urbanus > Urbanus proteus. Next base: position 13,728 of record DWPV01004068.1, read on the forward strand.
AGTTGACTAAAGTTAGTTGACTAAAGTTAGTTGACTAAAGTTAGTTGACTAAAGTTAGTCGACTAAAATTAGTTGACTAAAGTTAGTTGACTAAAGTTAGTCGACTAAAGTTGGTTACTAAAATTAGTTGACTAAAGTTAGTTGACTACAATTAGTTGACTAATGTTGACTAAAGTTAGTTGACTAAAGTTAGTTGACTAATGTTAGTTGACTAAAGTTAGTAGACTAAAGTTAGTTGACTAAAGCTAGTTGACTAATAATAGTTGACTAATGTTAGTCGACTAAAGTTAGTTGACTAAAGTTAGTTGACTAATGTTAGTTGACTAAAGTTAGTTGACTAAAGTTAGTTGACTAATGTTAGTTGACTAATGTTAGTTGACTAATGTTAGTTGACTAAAGTTAGTT
>DWPV01004069.1:0-14132 GCA_018251915.1 Urbanus proteus proteus
GAATTTCTAATATGAACTGTGCCGCACAATTCTTAATTACACAAATGTCAAAGAATGCAACGTACAAAATCACAAAGAGACAAACACACTAAATGAAACGACTCAAAACAGCAGGTATAATACAAAGATAAGTCCGTAAAGGAAGCAGTGTTGTCGGAGGGCACGGGTCACTGCTGGGTCACTCATTATACCTCACACCTGTGCGGGTTTGAGTCTTTTTACTTGACTTGGTGTGCAGTGTCTCACCAAATTTTCGCTTGTGAACACTTCGGTCCTAATAATATTTTGTTTATTATGTTGTTTACTATGTAATTTATTATATTGTTCTTAGATACTGTTTGATACATTGATTTATTGTTTCTTATTAAGTACATTAAAACAATCTAATAAAAAAATAGCAAACTTCAGCCGCGAGTTAACATTTAAGAATTTCTAACATGAACTGTGCTGCACAATTCTTAATTACACAAATGTCAAAGAATGCAACGTACAAAATCACAACGAGACATACACTAAATGAAACGACCCAAACAATGTGTATTACAAAGATAAGTCCGTAAAGGAAGCAGTTTTGTCGGAGGGCACGGGTCACTGCTGGGACACTCATTATACCTCACACCTGTGCGGGTTTGATCTTTTTGTAGTTATGAGGCTTGGCTTGTGGCTTTTAGGACAAATATTTAACAGTTTATACATTAAACATTTGTTCTTTTAATTTTTTTAAGATTCAAGTGTTCTTTGAATTTTTGTACATTAAGTATCAAATTGTTTTTATAGACCCAAAAGGTACAATAATTAATTATTAATTTCTAAACATTTGAGCAATCTAAGAAGTAGGTACATATAGACTATAATTTAGGTCGTAAATTAAAATTTTAAGTCTTCTGTAGCAATATTTAATAGCATCCACTTAGAATTACCTGAAAATAGTTCAAAATTTTGAAAATTCAACCAATTATACTTACAGTTGTGTTAGCATTAAGTTTATTTCAATTGACAACGTGTAGATTACACCTAAAAATTGACCCGTGTCTCGCAATAGCATCATTAGAAGTTTCCCATCTGAACTGATAGCGTACCGGAAAGGACCCGTAACCCGTTCAACCCTCAAGCGCCCATTACTCGACCCCAACCCTATCCAAACGATTTGTTTGCTGTCAACAAACAAAAGATAGGTGCAAGCTACGCTTTTTAAGATTAACTGTTAATGGAAGAAAAAAGTGTGGCTTCTTTGTAGTGTAATCGTCTTAAACATCAATATCAGATGTGGAGATATCGCTGTATGCTGTCTCTTTTGTGTTTTACACATTGTTTAGGTGTTTTAAAACGATTTCAAAGGGTCCATGGAGTGTGCTACCTAATGCTTTGAGTCCGATTGCAGATAACTCCGGTATTCTCAAACAAACGTGATAATAGCGTTGTCTTATCGGTGTTGCATCGGCTAACTTATAGAGATTTCTTTGTTAGCGATTTTAGGAACTAATGTTTCGCAACTTAAAAATAATAGTAGGTAATGTAGCGATTGTGTTGGTTAATGTTTTATTTTTACAATTACTTTTTCTATGCACCGTTATTTATGTTTTGTTATGTTAGTGTTGCCAATTTTTGCTTTGTTTTACTCGTAACAAATGTTTTTTTTTACTGAAAGTAACTTTATACGCCGTAACTTAATTTGAAATAACACAGTGGTGGTAGGTCTACTTAAGTTTTTAAGTAATTCAATAATAACATCATATTTTTAAAAGCAAATTACACTATGCAACTATAGGTATTAAATATATACTATATATCACCACACTTCTTACTTATCCCACTGCTGGGCACGGTTCTACCCACAACTAAGACAATAAAACACAGCCCATAGCTCTTACATTAGTGTATAATTTATTTATACATTTATTATACATCCGTAAATAGAAAACAGTAAATACATTAGACATTAGCTAATAACCCAGCCATTAAATGAAACAGCTAGTTTCAGCTAAGCTATTCAATTTGCATACGGAATAGGCACGCGAAATTGATATTGTTCGTCAAACAAAGCGTTGATTAATTAACAACATTAGTGGGACCGGTTTATTAAAAGTGCATACCGTGGAGTTATAATTAACATAGAGTGCTTAGACGTAACACTAACAAATCGTAGGTAAATGCGCTATCCATCCTTTTGAGGTCTATTGCTGTACGTGGACCTAGACCTCTAGCCTAATGTCGGTTATTTTCGATAGTCACCGCGCCTGGCATGTGTGAATGCAGAAGCTGTTGTTACACAGGAATACGTTGCTACTCATCTTCTAAATCTTGTCCCACAGTGGTCTCTTACAATATCCACAGGAGTAAAAGGGATGGACCTATCCAAGACACCACATGGCACAAATGTGCTATGGTTAAATAATAATAACTTGGTTAAGAATTATGATACATCTACCTATCTGTTTTCATAGTACCTACATTACATAACACTAACGATATTTACTATTAAAATAGCCAAATTCACGACAGTGAAACAAAAAATATGACTACATATTTATGTCCTATACCGCGAATAGTAATAGTTTAGTGAACCTGTCCTTACTGTTCCTACACTACTAAACTCGCTCTATACTTATACTAACTCTACGTTACAATAGTCCCTTCGAACAATACCCACCTTTTGTTTAGCGCCCATCAATCACTTTATTGTTGGAATATCTTAATAAGTTTTTGTACCGGACCGGTCATTTGGAAAGATTTTTCGGTATCGCCCGGTACTTGCCCGCGATGAATATTAATGGAATTTTGACGAAAATTTATCCTGTTTTCGGAAAAATTTACGTCATATGCCTATTTGCCTTCACTAAAGTATAAGGTAGACCTAATAGTGGGTAGTTTCGAATAAAAAACACTTTTCAATTTTAAAAATTCTTTAATCGATAATTGTTTTAAATAAACTTACTGCAGTGTAGTTATAGTGAATTGTTCCACTAATATGAATTAATAATGACTTCATTATTCTGGGTTTTCGTTTTGTTCCTACTTCATAACGAAAACAAGCTAGGATATTAACTATAAAGATATTAATGCTTATAGAAAATGCAAGTTATAAACAATGTCTAAAACGTTTTACCATAACATAATTTCAGTTAAATCAATTAACAACAGGTATAAATGGCTTACACAACCAGTTTAAACCTTTAATAATATTGCGCCGACCACAAAATTACAGCTTGTCCAATCTGTCTGTCCATATAACCGTCTTGTCTTTGTAATAGCTTAATCCTAGCGCGAAATTCCTATTTTCTATACAAAAGTATTCATGGGTTCTGCACGCCCATAAGGGTTGTCAAAAATGTCATGCACTTCCCAAGGGTGGCAAATTATGGCAATGTTTGCTTCGGTTATTATTTTTAATGCCTTCCTTACGCCCCTTTCAACAAAGGGAATGCAGGGCCTTAAGGGTGTCAATTTGCGTCTTCAACCAGGTGTGGTCATTGTTGGTCAACTGACCGTAAGGGATTTGTTTGACCAGCCGATATGCCGTGAGAACGTATGGGTGGTAGAATTTTGATGGACACTACCATCGCACCGCACATGTATTACCATCACATATATTTATGCCTTGCAGTATTAGGTACAGGTGAGAGATTTGGTACAGATTAATTATATTCGCAGCATTCTATCCCATTCCTTATAAATAGCAAAACATCTGAGTTCAATTTCAAGAACTTGTGATTCTTCATATATCCATGTATGACATTAACCTCTTAACAACAGATGGGCTGCATGCTTATTTACCCTTCCTTTTAATTAAAAAAGAAATAAAAACGATTAACATAAGAGAAAGAAATTAACGACAGCTGAGACATAACGAGCGTAATGACGCCTGGCTAGAAGAGATTAATCCAACATAATCGTGTCAAGAATCAGAGCTGGATAAAATTACCAGAATAATAGCGGTAAGGTAACATGCAACGTCACTACCGAAAGATATTATCGTTTCTAGTGAGCATAATAACTGTGACATGTAAGATGCCAGGACCGCGTAATGGCCTACATTCTGGGAAAACAACGCACCGACAACATAAAGATAGCATCGCGATACGTGCCGCGTTCCCACGGAAACGCGAAAACGTTACATTAATCACGAAACAACCCCTGGACATCGGTCAAAAGTTGCCACTGGACGAAAACATTAATTAAAAGCAAAGACAACAAATACCGGTTTACAAGAAACCCCCCGATACCCGGCTAATTATATTTCCGCACGTTTTGTGCGAACATTTGCATGAGAATCCTTGGACAATAGTTCACGATAATCCCTCAAGGGTGCAACGGTTAGGAAAGAAACATGATCACTATTTAGCTTCACACTAAATTGTGGACGTAAACGAATATCGAATTACACGATGATAGGTAATTACATTCAGATTTTATGTAAGCCCTCGAAATTATAAAGTGATTCGAATTAAACTCGATGCTATCTCTGAATAATTAATGAAAAGAAATCTCGTAAGAATTGCTCACTATCAATGAAATTTATTAATCGAGATACATCACTAATCTTTATCTTTCTTTTATCTTATCTGTGATTATATTAGAAGTCATTTACTGCCACAATCGTAGTGTCTATTGTAATGTACCAACCTACATCAGACTTTAGTTTTAAAATTAATGATGTAAGAATTATGTCACAATTTCTGTTTTATTTCGTATAAAATTCCTAGAACGTTTTTTCTGCTCACTGTGTTTCAATATCACGCAATGATTTTTTAAATATTTTTTGGGTATTTACCTAAAGTTTTATCTATTCATGCGAAGTCCCAAGTTTGAAAATACGGTGACGTTCTTTTAATATTTTGATATCACCGGATTTGAAATATAATTTAAACACGAGCTATTTTAAACTTACTGTATTATAATATTTTTGTAACATTAACAGTTTCACGAATATACCAAATCAACTCATTAACACGAATAGTCACTTTAAACCAGCTCCAAACTTAAAAACCGATTTTACGATCCAAAAACATTAACACCGAACCTAACACTTCAGATCCATCATTTAGGTCATCCCAAGCGAAATGGTTCACAAAACGAAGCAAAGTGTAAAATCATTTGTGGGATTAAAAAAGGAGCTAGCCAGCGTGAGATATACTCCACTATCAATCACCCAGTGATTTATATCCTCAGGATGATGTATCGGCCAGGACTCGGGCGTCGGTAAAAGTATTCGATAATTAACTTTTTAAATTTGACTGACGCCTTCATCTGCGCCGAATGCAGTGAATGACAAAAGATATTGCGATACGTTGTTAGTGACACTGGTGACAAGTTCCTTAATTTCCATTTGGTTTTGCCGCTTTAAGAAACGCTAAATTCAACATGACATTTTCTTTTGATTGATTTTGACTTGATTGGAATTAAGAAAAAAAACTTAAATTAAAATAATATCTATAAATTAATTGGTATTAAAAATCACGTGTTTTAGGTGAACAATTATCGCTCATAACTTAAATTAGGTATTTGTTATTTTTTTTTTAATTCATAAAGTACTAAAATATGCAAACATTCTCATTACAAACATCTAGGTTGTTGAGATCGAGAATCGAACTCAGGTCTTCTAACATGACGTCGTAGTGTCCCCTTGTCATTAACTCGTCAATATCTCTGAATGTTCCCAAAATCACAAAAAATGTCAAAATGAGTTCGTGTCTAAATAAAAACTGCAATACAAATGGATATCGCTGACGAAACCACCATTCATCAAATGCAACGCGACGTGACATTATGTAGTACGTCAAAATATTCACCTACAGGGGGTTACCTCAATTGCCGTTCCACTTGCCAGGCCGGGAATCGAAGGTGGACCCCCGCTGTGAGGCCGGCGTGCGCCTAACGAACTATACAGGTGATTTATCGGAGCGCTCTCCACTTACTCGATTCTAATTCCTTTCACGACGTGCGATGTTGCCTCGTATAACATCCTCGATTTGATTATGATTAGCTTTTACATTTAAATTCTGGTCAATTTGTTCACATGGACCTTTGAAATTGACTCGTTTTGGAATTAGTTTAACGTATTTGATAACAGTAGCTACTGTTTCAAAGATCGGATCTTTTGATGTCTGCTTACCTTTCTTTATCTTAATGAGTTCAAAACATAAGGAATCTAGTTTGACATAATCTAAAACGAGGCATAAGTAAACAGTTATGATAGAATTTCCTGCCGGTGAAATTTTCTCAGGCTCGAGCCGCTCTAAGACCGTATAATCTCGAATACTTGAGAGTAATGCACAGTTTGTATGTATATTGGTTACTACGTTAGTAGTTCCAGCAAACCTGTTTCGCTGGTCATGCCCTCTGTACCGTGCCTTACTATAAATTATATTTGTATCCAGCCTTATAGTTTCACTTTACATTTTAAAGTGATCATTTCGATGTTGATAAACTGATGGGAAAGTCGGCGTACACCAAATCCGAACGGTATTTGGCTTGACAGAATTAGAATAGATATCGAATTTCATGGGCTTTATTTTCTTAATAATACAAGAATCGTCGATAACTTACGTTTAACGTCGTAAACTAAAAACACAAAAGAACGTCTCAAAACAGACGTCGCTTTCATCCGCGATGATGATGGCTTAATAAAACCAACATTAACAGTCCATAATGATAGCTGCGTACAAAATTAAAAAAGAACCTCGTTCCGAGCTGTCGCTTGAAATTCATCTAGCGTCCGCATCTCTATATGTCAGTCTGTCTGTCCATCATTACACGTGAATCATCCTCGGTATCGTGCGGGAGAATTTCGTGAGGTCACAGTTTACTATAGCGGTTTAGGCGCCCTGCGGTCGTTTGTCCGTGCGAGACGACATCATCAGTATCTCCACAGGTGCGAGCGGGACGAATCCGATCTTCCGTCTAACTCCGACCGTTTCGTGACCCCACAGCTAATCACATATCTGCAAGCGTATTATGATTATCGCAAGGCTTCGTTCCTCGTACGTTGTTGTGGTCAGTGACTTGTTGCATTGCCTTATTTCACACAGCGAAATTATTGCACGATTCCCATAGAAATACGATTGAAACTTTAAATTTATCTCTTACGACGAAATTGTTTATGTTGTATCAATTTGTCGCGCGTAGAAAAATAGGAATCAATTAATTTAGTAGTAAAATTTATTCTAGCGAATTTTATGGGATTCTTGAGTTATGGGTAGTTATTATTGTCCCCGACAGTTTCTTAAGTAATATTTATATCGGCTGGCGAGTTGATTGGTGTAACGAAACGCTTTACCTGTTACTGGCCCTGGCATAAATCTTCGGCGACGGTTAATAAGGCGATAATTACAAAAACCCGAGTGGAGCTAATGTGGCTACGGCTGGAATGCATTTGATGGCACGCGCCTTTCAATCGCTTTATTATACAAATCTTTAGCATATTTTCTAAGAATGTTATCTCGTACTATAAATTTAATTACAAGATCTGGTACTGTTTTGATGTCTTCCGTGTCCGGTTTCTTACTAGCTTAGTTATGCAGCACGATGTGGGCGGTTCTGTCCGTTTATTAACATTTACTTTCTACCACTCCGAATTGTTTGTTAGAATTCCTTGTAGAGCTGACAAATCGTTTAAATATCTGCATTCGTTATGAGGCAGCGATGAATTTTTATTAGGCATCTCAATAAAATCTTTATTCTTTTAACGTTGGCTTCAGGCACTAGAATATTTTATCTCTGTCATATACAGGTTTGGTCTATGTCGACAAGCGACAAAGTTCTCACTTCAAACATTTAGCTACATATGAAGATTTATATCGTCGAGTAACTTACCATTCCCGGCAACTCATTCGGCCCTATCAATATCCCAATCGAGCGCCCTATCCGTCATTGCCTCTTCGTATTTCGAAACCACACTTTCTACATTAGTCTCGACAAACGAATCTCTAATCTTTGTATTAGAAACTATATTTCTTGTTGTCGTAAAATCCGAGAATTCTCTAATGATATCACAACATGCCCGTTAGAGCAACAAAAGGTGGATGTTTCTCGATTTGTCGTTGTTGTGGTATTGGGCGTCGCGTGCGGAGTCGTGTTTGAAAAATGGCTGACATAAATAACGGATTATCAACTCGTATCGAGACGTAACGAGATAGCGGCTACAACTAAAATAAATAGGCGAACGGTAAATGAAGCTGTGTTGCACACGGATTTAAAAGTCCCGGATTAAGTTCGGGACATACTGGGACTCTTACGAACTAATATAAACTAATAAGTAGCCACACTAATATAACTATATCTGGAAGTTGTAGTGTCTTTAACAAACTATTAAATCTATGTCTAGTCTATAAAAGTAAACCTCAATATTCCCAGAACATTATAATATAGATTTTTTGCGGAAAAGTGCAAAAACAGAGCTATCAAATCCGATAATGGTGTTGACAATGGTGTTCTTAGCGACTCCTCTGGTGTGGCATAAATCCAAGCAACGACGATATTTTTATGACTATTATTCATTTAGACTGTGTCCTATAGTTCCAATGCCAATGGTGACTATGCCGTCTAAGATATACTTATAAAAGAGAAAAAAAAAACAAGTTGTCAAATTTCTTATGTCATTTATTAATCTTATTTATCTACTTGTGCCCGTCTTACAAAAAATTGGAAGCCATCAACCACTCGTGTGTCACCAGCCTTACCGTACCGTATGATCGTACATACACCCATATGTCTTACGAATCTTGTAATGGCCGTAATGACTTGATAGCTAGAAACTCCGCAGATGTCGTTGTTAATGGTTAAATTTATTACTCACTTGTTTTTTTGTTCAACTGTTGTTTAGTTGATCGTTACAGTGAAATCTCAATTAAGCAGCCATTGGACCATTACGGAAATATTACTGGTCGTTATGATTTTATTTAGGTGTTTTCGGTGTGAGGCGAAATGATTTTGGTCTATGAAAATTGTAGAAAAGAGAGTAGTCTACCGAAGTTATGTTTTTTTAATATTGAAGTAACAAATATGCAATCCATTTGATGGTAGTTGGCCACTGCCGCTCAAGGACATACTTAACCGAGGCGTTCCAACTTAATCCTTTGGAGTATCTATAGTAGTATCTATAGTATCTATCTATAGTCGACCTCAGGTAAAACTCAAACCTTATCTGGGTTGACTATAGGTGTCAATGGGCGACAGTGGTCACTTACCTTCAGTTGGACTGCATGCTCGTTTGCTACTTTAATTATAAAAAAAAAACTATTTTCATTCCACAGTAATGAATACATCATTCCACAGTAATTAATACAGAATCAATCAATACCTTAACAACATTATTTATAGTCTGTATAAATGTTTAATATTGTCTCTTGCCTCCAGAACCATTTAACATCTGTCGCTGCATTGCTATTTATAAATCACAATTTATAAATTTTAATATCAATACGTGATCCTCATATAAATAAAATAGGTAGATTACTCACCGCCTTGTATTTGAGTGAAACCAAAAAAAAACTACCCTACTTTCATGTATTTTTACGCACACACTTACGTAAAACTAGCGTAGTTCCTTTGTTTATTTACCCTCCCATAATCACTTTTATAGCCGACCATTTTAAAAATGGCTTCATTTGTTTGTTAGGAATGATAGATCTACCTACTTTATTTATCTGAGACGTGATCCTACAAATATATTCATCTTTATTTACAAATTGACCAAGCAATTATATTGTTAGGTACAAAGTTATATTTGTATTAACCGCAATTTTTATAGATCTATTCCACTAACTCAATTATATCTGTTCGTTGGAAACTCATATACGATAATTGATTGAAAAACACCCGTGTACTTTGATAAAACGAAGTATTTTTATTGCTGCATTGGTTATAAGCAGAACTACCTACAATAGTAGAGGATAGGTCTCGCTCGTTACTATGAATAAAACGTTCAGATGGCTAAATAATTTTAAAACGATTATTTCTTTAGGCACACTTAAAGCTAGCGAGCAAATAGTTATAATGTTCAAATGGCAAAATTATAATTGAAAACTTCTTTGAGCGCACTTGAGCGCCTAAGTTCGGGTATTTGTTACAACTAAAATGAAATAAACCAAACTAAAGTAAAGATTATGTTGTGCTGTGATCAACCCTACATAACTAGTAAAGGAGCAAGTACCTACTAGATCCTATTGTGTCATACTCTAGTAAGGAAAATAAATTCTAGCCAAAAATTAACGCAAATACAACTGTTCAAATGCAAAAAACATACAGACAGACCGATTAACATTCGTATATGCGTAACGTACATAAATCAACAACATAATCATTAGGTTTAAAACAAGGATAAGAACTAGACCAACTTCAATCCAATTTACATGCCCCGTCGATTACAGCCGTGTGCTAATTTCCACCGTAAATACACCTTGCCAATGATTGATCTAACTATAATAATGTTCGCAGAACGACAGATGAAATATCTAAACTGTATTTTATTAGATTAAATTTATAGGTTAAATTTTGTTATTTATTGCTAAAGACGTAGTGATGTAAAGTTTGTATCACTTATGACTACTAGAGTAACCACAGGTATAAAAATATTAAAGCCAGTCTCTATTTCTCCAAGTTCCCGACTGTCAAGGGACTGTGTTACACGGAAATGTCTATGGAAACACTATACCTAGGTAAAAGCCATTATTTCCTTAGGACATCCGTCATATTAACATATTAATTATTTTATTACCCGCGACCACATGGTAGAGCTCCTTAAAGATACATATACAAGACCAGCGAACTTTGGAAACGATGGAAAGTATTTAGGAAAACTAGGAATAACGTATAAATACAATTCACATAAAACTCAGTCTACGAAATCCAACTTGACTTCAGATTGATTGGTCTACGGAACATTTAAAAACTAAAGCTCAGCTCTCTCAAGAATAAGACAAGGAGTTTCTTGCGATCTAAATTGCCATTACATTAGCTACTTCTTAATTATGAGTACCAATGACAGTAACATCATGTTAGTTTCTGAGGAACTGCGGCATCGACAGATCTCATGACGCGAGATCTCCAGGCAATCTGTGTCAAGAACGCATCTAACATTTACGTCAATATACACCCTATTTTAACACCATAAGGGTCATATTTATTTGTTTACATGCCACACTCCACAAGGATAAGCAATCCTTACGTATCTCAAAAATAAACTCTATTTTCGTGAAACAGAGTCGTAAATTCGCGAAACGTTTGATAAATAAATCTTAACGCTCGATTGTCGACGTGTTTGGAATAAAAACAGTATGACACATAATTATATAGTACATAAACGATAGTTTAGAGCTTTGGACACGTATTCAGGGTACGCGTGTCTCCGCTTAAGTAAATTTCATAATTGAATACATAAATATTGTCACTGTAGCTTATCCTTGCAGTCTGTGCTATTTGCTAAAATAGTTATGTTTAATATCTTGCAACAAAGTCTTTATATGTGTTAGTGTTAGTTACTTTATTTTGTTAGCCGAATACGTTCACAGTTTTGCTATATACCTGACTGTAGTTATGCAATTATCACATCCTGACAACATAGGTGCGTACCTTTTTAGTAGATAATTTCTGATAAACATGTTTTTTGTCTCATACAAATGTGCTAAAATCATCCTTTACCAGATTTTATTATAGAACAGTAGATAGAAGCTTGTCTATAATTTATCATATGTTCCTTTTATAGTTCTTTAAGGCTGGGTCATCACAAACCATAATATACGAAAACATCCTTTGATTTTATCACTATATTATGAACTCCTTGTAGGAAACCGTATGCATAGCAATAAGCTTTTACCATTAAGTTGACCTTTAACCTGTATCTCAAGAAATCCATACTAAAACTTACTCTTGGAGGATTCCTGACGTATTATGAAATAGCAAGAGTGGGTACAGACAAAAATCCAAATACATATTCCTTCGTCAGCCTTTTGTGGTCGACTGCTGGTGATAGACCTCCCCTAATGGGGGTTTTTGTTAAAAAACATTGAGCCTGACATGTGTGTTGGAGTTCGCAGTGGCATAATATTATAACAACCGAGAAACAGACCTCGTTTATTAACAACTCAAAAAAATGTTTATTTTATCGAACCCCAAGTTCAGACCATAACTTAGACCTTAAAAGCCAATATATTCACCAAATCAAAGAGCAACCGAAACGAAAAACCAATCAAACCTCTATTATACTGTTTCATATAATTTAAAATATAAACAGCGTTAATTTTCACTTAATCCGTTAAAGTATGCGCGGGCGCCGGTTCGTAAGTTACGAGAGAAATCTCAAATGAGACGTAGGAACATGTAAATGAACCTTAATGGTTCAACCGCTAATCGTAAGGCACCCGAAATAATTTACATTAATTAACCATAAGCCTATCTACAATAGCCAAAATTGATTAAGCTGGCGACGAATGGGTTTTAAGTTTAAGCATTTGAAGGTTAACAAGCGGTTAACTTGCTCATCTTCTAGTTACTTTGGTTAAGCCTTAAACTTATATCAATAGTCGTGATATTCTGATAGAATTTATGTCTGTGTGTACCCATCTAAAATAACAGTTTCATAGTGAAGAAATATCTCTTTCAACAATATAGACAATATTCGATAAGTTCTTAATCTGACTTTGCTATGTAATTAGAAAAGATTTGACTTCAGTTCACTTGTAAGGCTTCAGCTGAGTGGCATAATATAACAATTCTTTATTAAAATATTATTTACATTCTCGTTACGTTACGTTCTCCTAACTACGTCATTGAATGTTGAAATTTAGCATTAGTACCTAGTCTACGGCCGATCCAAAGTCCAGATTAGTCACTAATGCATTAAACTAAATCCATAGACAACCATATCGTCGCTTGTTGTAGCATCATCGATTAAGACCAAGACTTTGATCTGTGGTCTTGTCGGTAAATCATGAATATTTATTTTATTTCAATATTTATAGTGTAATGTTATTAGTTAATTTATTAATTATACATGCACTATAAATTCAATGTTCTGTACATTTTTATTGCAACTATGCATATCGGCTCAAATAGATTTATAAAAGCTTCTATCATATCGTCAAAAGCTGTATAAAAAGCTTAACAAAAACTATCATAATTAGTTTCTAAACGCCTTCAAACAATCGCTTTGTCCGAGCGCGCCCTTCGATAAAAGATAGTGACGTGCCACGAGATGTATCGACAGATAACATAATGACGCTATTAGTGAGGTGTCGACGTCGAGCCGTGGGAGCAACTCTGACCTACATACACAAACCGGCTAATCATCCGTGCAATTACTCTAATTCAGACAGAATTATACCGATGTAACATTTAATTGAATTGTTGATGTAACCCACAATTCGTGGCTCCATCGGACACGTTGTTTCGAATATCGAATGCACGATCGTATACATTCGCCGGTGAATCATTCGATGTGTTATTGACTCTCCGCAAATCGGTAATGATTTTACGGTTATTTTCCGTTTTAACTCGTAATTGTGCTATCAATTACACAAGAGCTATTTAATCCTAAGAGTAGTAACACTTTATTTGATTCGAAAACAAATTCAATCAACGTTCAAAAATATAAATTCAACTGCGATGAAATGTAAAGTCATCGTACGCGGGCAACAAGCCCTTACACTTGTCACTCAAAAAAGTAAAAAACGGACCTGCTTACGACCTTTTTTCTGCATTTTCTTTTTTATACGAGTAAATGTCAAAAGAAAAGAGCTTGGGAGCGCGTGCGCAAGCATTCGCGCCGGCGCGCCGCGTTTTAAGCATTCTCGCGCCAAAAAACGTGCACGCTCGGAATGCCTGACGCGCTACACATTTTTGTTACATACCGAGCCATTTCCGAACCGATGTTTAACGCGATGCAGTATTTTCACGACAATTCGTCTCGGTAAAATCGATGATTTGTTCTGTCACGATCTCTGAATTAACCAAATTTTAAACTTGGCTGTATGACAGTTTTTGTCGTCGTCTTGGGAAAAATATTTTACGTTTTATATTTTTTTAATTTACCGCCAATTTTTTATCAACCAGCCTATATTTTTTCCTTTGATTATATACTCCCTAGATGTAACGTCGCCATATAAATGTCAAACGAAAAACGTCTGAGAAACGCTCCA